>QYAM01000059.1:0-27720 GCA_003988965.1 Neobulgaria alba
TTTGGTTATAGAGAAAACACGTCTTAAGGGTGTAGGGTGTAATGCCAAGGAAAAATTCACGGCTCGGTGATATTCACGGCTCGGTGATAAACCACGTTACCCCAAGCTTAGAGAAAGCCTGTAATTAAATCCTTTGGTATGGTTTATAGGGTGTCACTTGAAAGGATATTTAAATCAAACTAATAATTTTATCTACGTCTTACTTTTTTCGCGATTTATTCTCTATGCTAATTAGAAAACTTTAATGTCGGAGGAGAGAAGTAGATTAGAGGCTTGTCTTCTACTAACGAGGAATAGATTTAGATGTTGAACTTATTAGCTGTATGATCTCTTTTATAATGTTGCTTTGAATGTTAGAGTCTGCTGATAGTGTTGTCAAGGTTAGACTCGTTCTGAACAGGGTCCGCGCATCAAAGATATATCTACAAGACTTTGCTAACCATTCTAATAAAAAATGACCACCGTTCTATTAGAGTGATGATTTTGTATGCGAAAGGCTAGGGATACTCAAAATACATTACTCAAGTTGTAAAACTTCATCTCAGAAACATTTACTTCCAATCTTCTCAAATCCGGGACAGGGTATTTAAATTCTTATTTAAATTCTTCACATCTTACCAACCACTACACATAAAATGTGTTCAGATCCTCCCACTTCAAATGATCAAGAAACTCATATTTATCAAGCACATTCCCTCTTAATACTACCAATCCTAGAAGCCGCCTATTTTAACATTTAGTCGGCCATAAGGATTCTATGTATAATATAGTATAAAATGTCGAGACTTGGCTTGGTATCCCATATGGGATCTCATGGGATGGTGGGATAGAACGTAAATTTTCTTCCCCATAGCTGATGTGATTAGAAATCACTTTGTGCGGGGTTCCTATCAAGATTAGTCAACATGTGTTGCGCCGGGCGTTGCCAGCACCCGACATTCTATCCCATGTTCATTCCTTTCCCGACCACACTCTGCCAGAATGTCGCAAACCATAAGCCAAGCATCAAGGAAGGGGAAGGAAGAGCGATCCATGTCGCTTATTACTCGAGTATGTGCCTCCCCAGCTTGCCGCTCTGGTGCTGAATTGTTGTGCTTACGTGACCTAGGCATGTGATATGTGTCGCAAGAAGAAGATTCGCTGCGAAGTGGGCTCGGGGGCGTCAGAGGTATGCGTACAATGTACGAAATATAAAACTCATTGCCACTTCACTCCTATTAGTGTCAAGCGCATGCCAAAGCGATCAGTTAGGTGAGATGTGTCGGTGTTCCGTGGGCGGTAGAACAAGGGGTTTGTGCGAGCATATACTGATACATTCTAGGGATAAGCGTGTCGAGGAGCTAGAGAAACGCTTAAAATGGATGGAAGAACAATTAAAGAGCGTGGTGAAAGTTCAACAGAGCCAGACAGATGTCGAGTCGAGGAATGAGCCTATAGACTTGGAAACGCCGAGTTTTAATGGATCGCAAGCTGGAACTTACTTAGTCCAGAACATGCACAAAGATGACTTGTTTGATTCGGGTTATAGAATGGCGGAAGTATCTCCTCAAGGTTTAGACTTTGGGGCACCTTCAGAAAACAGTAAGTTTCTATTTCATGTGACTTCCTTGAGCTGATGATCTCCAGCGTCCTTCTCCCCACCCGATAGTCAAATAGTTTCCTCACCTTGGAATCTAACTTCCGCTAAGAGCATATCCGCCAGAAAGATCTTTCAAGCTCTCCCACCAAGAGATAAGACGCTGGAACTCATCAAAAAATCGTTTAACGGCTTTCATTCCGCGTATCCTATTTTCGACCAAGCTTCTTTCTTGTACAAATTTGAACACTTGGACATCAACATAAGTGATCCAGGCTGGTGGGCGTGCTTGAATGTTGTCTTAGCACTTACGCACCGATTTGAAGAGTCGACAACCTCAGAGAAACATGAAGACCTTGAAGCTTGGGGATTTTTTCAAAACGCTCTTGCAGTTAGTAACCAGCTTGTCACGATGCATTCTACGCTTTCGTCTGTGCAAGCGCTGCTTGGAATGGCATTGGTATTACAAGGAACGCCAAACCAAGGGCCAGTATCTTTGTTGACTTCTTCCGCAATTAAACTTGCTCAGAGAATGGGCCTACATAGACGATGTCAAGATACGAGTCTTAGCGTAGCCGAAATCGAGGAACGTAAAAGGGTCTTTTGGGTCGCGTATGCCCTTGACAAAGATATCGGCTTACAGACGGGGCAGCCGCCGACCCAAGACGATGATAATATGGATGTAGAGTTTCCCTTTGAGAATTGTAGTACTCTAAATCATCTTGGCGAGTCGAATAACATGGATTTCTTCAATTTCCGAGTCAGATTAGCACTCATCCAAGGTCAGATATACAACCGCCTATGTTCTGTAAAGGCTAGCAGACAGACTCCCTGCGAACGTCGACTTGAAGCTCGAGAGCTAGAGTCAATGCTTCGAGCATGGAGGGCCACTGTTCCTATCGATTTTCTGCGGGATTTCTTTGGATCAGAACTTGAATTATCAACCTCGGGCCCATTCCGACACCCCATCATACTCCAATTGACGTATTTCAACTCCCTTGCTATTGTCTATGGTTCCTTGCTCTTGTTGCCAGAAAACTGTAAGATTAAGGGTCCAGATGATCCACTTGCATTTCAGATGTCGACCCCGATCACCTATCCTGGCGAGGCCCGGCAAGTGATAAAATTACTTCAAGCTACTCCTCGCAGAAACTTTGCGTGGGTCTGGTAAGCCTAATTCTCATCGCCTCTAGTCATCGTCGCAATCATTCTAGCATGTATGGCATAATGACAATCGCAGGTCCGGTCTCCATATTTTCGTCTTAGCCACGACGATACTTCTTACGCACACTCTTTGGAATCCCTCGAATCCGTTCGCATTAGCAGATCTCAAATACGTTGAGCCACTATTAGACTTGCTGGCCATACTAGCCAAGAGTGAGGAGAGTAGCAACATCGGCGAAACATATACGTCGTGTTTGGGACTCTTTGAAAGGGCGAGGATCGCTGTCGACAACTTTGGTCTTGCAGGCCTGAGCTGGGATCAGCCGCAAACGGGTGTGCAATCCGTGGAAAGAGAAAGCCTGGAGGATTTTCTCAGGAGAATGGAAAGCATAAGCTCAGGATACGATGAAGACCTTGCCTTAATGTCTCAAAATTTTTCGCGGGAGTTTGAGTTCGGACATCAAATATAAATACCAACATTTTTGAAGGATGTTACAGGAAGTCTATATACTGTAGGTGATGAATGAACCATTCCAGATCCGGAAACTTTGGTTTTATCACACGCTCTGACGACACTAGCCAATACTACTATATCACCGAAGTAGATAGGAGAGCTTAGAGTCTACGTTTGGTGCTTAAACCCTTGGTCCCCACCCACATTATCCGCCTCTCGAGTCACGAACATCTACTCCAGAGATTAATCAAGTAGGCATAGAACTGCAAAGGAAGTACACTTTAGAATTTGGCCTGCATTAAAGTAAATCACAGCCTCACCAGAGTAATATGAAATTAGATTAGTGAAATTCACATATTGCTTAGAATAACGCCACTACGTTCAACTTCATAATTGTCATACATAACATAGGGAATAACTGCTTGATACTATATATATAACAATGAGTGTTCTTACGTTTACTAAATTATTTAATTAAATGTACTTCAGCTTAACGAATTCCTTCTTCTATGTGTTCAGAAGCTCTGCCTCTCAAACGAGGTAAAGCCGCCTGCCTCCAATATGCTCTAAACCTGATAGCTAACTTACCGCAGCGACAACACATCTCGTAGCGGTACGAGGTAGTTAGCAGGAGTACAACGGAGCCCATTGTTAATATGAATTTAGCAGTGATTGAAAGTGAACTTGAGATTTCCATTCGCACATCTTTCTTCCATACAACGCAACAGGAGGGATTTGTCATAGCCTTAGTCAATCTTAAACCAAGAATAAGTTAGCCTTTGTTTAAAAAGCAGTCTTGTCGACGAAAATGGTATAAAGAAGTCCAATTTGTCCAACGGAATTATTTCATGGAGAATCCAAGTTCCTTGAACCTTCAGGGGTATAGAATGATTAGGCTTAGTTTGAGTCTGTGCAAGTGACTGGTTGAGATTGCAAAAGCTAGTGTCGGTGTTCCATTCAACGTTGTCTTCACTGTCGGAGGGAGTGGAAGGCACAGATGCTTCAGGAGTGATCATATTGATGTCAGTAGCATTCTGACCATGTAGCTGCGACTTCATCGTTCAGAAATATTCGAAAATAGCTTTTAAATACAGTTTTTATAAGACAGATAACTCGAACTTTCTCTAAACATCTGCAAATATTAGATTTCCTCTTTATAAATGATGATTAATCAATTTATTACAGACTGGAAGAACTACTGCGGTAACAGGTGACCATGCCGCTTCTCCGGAATTTGCTAGAAGGGATCTATTGTCAGTAAGAATCCGTATTGAAAGATCCGGGTAGTTATGACCGGTTCGACTTTACATTCGATTAACCTTGCCCTATCAACCTAAAGCCGCTACTGTCCTCATTGCTTTACTTCTAAAATTCAAGGGGTATTCCAGAGTGATTGATTCCTCATTTTGAGGCGCCGATTGCCAACCTCACAGCATATAAGCCGCACCCAATGGAATCAGGCAAGGCACCTAAAACTTTTATAATCTGGGGCCGAGAAGGGCTTTGAAAAACCACGAAGACCAAAAGTATCCAAGATCTGCTGATGAGGCCAAGAGTATAAAATTCTTGCTTGACAGTAGAGCAAATATCGGATTTGATGGATGGGAGAAGCTCTTGGGAGAAGAAAATAAGGTCTTGCTGACCGCTGACCTTGGGGTAGCAATGGTAACTTCACATTTTATGGCCTGGTTCTGAGGGAAAGTCTTAGGTATTGTGGGTATTGTGCTAAGCTAATTGCAAAACCTCACCGAGCATATCACCTGCCGTCCCAAGCTGCGTCCCGCTGCGCCCTCTACTGTCAAATAACGTGCAATCCCTCCGTTCTCTAGCATCTGGCACCCGCCCAAGCCTTCCCGAGCCTTCCCACCAGACTTAGATTTGCGCCAGACCACCATCAGCGGCGACCTCGCTGGCAGTCATGAAACTGCTGTCGTCCGACGCCAGGAAGGCCGCCACAGCACCAATCTCCGACGGATCAGCCATACGCTGGATCGGCGTCAAATTCGCGAACATCTTCTGGCCCTCTTCGCCCAGCACCGCCTTCGCGAGTTCCGTCGCTGTTGGGCCGGGCGACAGCACGTTGACGCGGATGCCGGTGCCCTTCAGATCCTCGGCCCAGGAACGCGCGAGGTTGCGCACCGCCGCCTTGCTTGCGCTATACAAGCTCATGGCAGGCGCGCCCGTGGTGCCGGCGCTGGAGCCGGTCAGGATGATGGAGCCGCCCTTGCCCATGAGCGGCAGCGCCTTCTGGACGGTGAAGACGGAGCCCTTGATGTTGGTGTTGAGGGCCTCGTCGCAGTGCTCGACGGTGATGTCGCCGAGCTTGAGCTGGCTGCCCGCGCCGGAGTTGGCCATAACGATGTCGAGGGTGCCGCGCTCGGCCTTGACGGCAGCGTAGAGCTTGTCGAGGTCGGCTAGATCGGAGACGGAGCCCTGGACTGCGCGGGCATTCGAGCCGAGTTCGGCAACCGCCTTGTCTAGTACGTCCTGGCGACGGCCGAAGATGAAGACAAAGGCGCCCTCTTCCACGAAGCGCTTAGCCGACGCGAGGCCAATACCGGTGGCGCCACCAGTGATTACGGCCGTCTTGCCAGCAAGTCTAGTTATGGGGGCCATTGTGATTTTTGTGGTAGTAATTGTTTGTTGGAGTTGCAAGTACGTGAATGTGTGGTGCAGGTGAAGGTATGCATTTCAAAACTTTGCTTTGAGGAGATCAATGACTTTACTTATACTGTAATGGCTGTTGAGCTTGTGGATAGTAGCAAGACCTGCTACCGGAAGCACTTGCACTCACATCGGACCTGTTCATGATTGCTAGCATCGACGATGATTGGCCGCGTTTGGTAGCTCTGATCGCTCATGTTGAAGCCGGCGGATCCTCGACAAGCCTGGTTACTCGGATCTTGCGTAATCAGGCATTTATGGGTCCGAACAATGCCACATTCTATCTACATTCCATCCTACTACTGACAGAGCACGGATTGGCCGTCTCTATAACGTCCGCCCCGGTAGTTTCTACGTGGCTGATTAATAAGCTACATCACCCGCTCCGCTCCGCTCCAAATCCCTTGATGACAAACCCCGTCCTGTATTACTGTTGCCCTCAATAGCCCTCATTGAGGTGTAGCCGGGTAGAGAAGCATTCATACGCCTACCTAGGTAATGTATATAACAAGCAAGCGCTTCTTGCTCGCGGCCGAACGTGTTGCATCTACTTTCTCCCCTACCTTTGCCTACCCCACACTCAAACTCCAAAAAAAAGATCATGCCTGCTCCCATCATCCTTATCCTCGGCGCAGGCCCAAACATCGGCCACCATGTCGCGAAGACGTTCGCCGCGGGCGGCTACAAAGTCGCCATCGCC
Source organism: Neobulgaria alba (assembly GCA_003988965.1). Classification (NCBI taxonomy): domain Eukaryota; kingdom Fungi; phylum Ascomycota; class Leotiomycetes; order Helotiales; family Gelatinodiscaceae; genus Neobulgaria; species Neobulgaria alba. Next base: position 6,559 of record QYAM01000059.1, read on the forward strand.
GCGCGCTCGGTAAAGGAGGCAGAGAGTACCGACAGCCAATTGAACATCCCTAGCGACTTCTCCAAATCCGACGATGTCGTCAACGCCTTCTCAAAAGTCAAGAAAGTCTTCGGCATCCCAAGCGTAGTTGTCTACAACGGTAAGCCCCCGTTCAGCCCTGCCTTCATTCCCAGTACCAATAAAACCCCGTAGTTAGCGCCTCGACACGCCCGGCCCCCGACGACCCGTTCTCCCTCCCCTTCGCCGATTTCAGTAAAGATCTCAGCATCAATGTTTCAAGTCTCTACGTCGCCGCGCAACAGGCTGTTGCCGGCTTCGCGCAGCTGCCTGCGGGCGCGGCGCCCACGTTCATCATGACGGGTAATATCCTGAACGTGGAGATCATCCCGGGCTTTATCTCGCAGGGCGCGGGGAAGTCCGCTGGCGCACACATGATGTGGGCTGCTGCGGATGCATATAAATCTAAGGGATACAAGTAAGTTAAGCCAAACTATTTTATATTTATTTCTCCATTTGTGTGAATGGGAAGACTGAACGGTTTGTGTGATTGATAGGTTTTACTATGCGGATGAGCGAAAGGCGAACGGCACGGCCAAGTACATGGTCGATGGAGATGCGCATGCGAAGCTGTTCAAGGGTCTTGCGGAGGAGAAGACGCAGGGGCCATGGCATCAGACGTTTGTGAAGGGCAAGGGATACCAGAAGTTTGCTTCCAGCTTGTAAGGTATTTGAGCGGTTGTGAGCGGTTGTAGCAGCTTGACAATTTGGCAAGGTAATCCGTGGATACTAGAGTCCAAGTAGGTAGTTTGTTGTAACATAAGTGCCCCAAAAAAATCAAGCTTTTTTCCTCTGCCATGAAGCAACGGAGTGGATTGCTAGGTTAAAATCATCAATTATACTATCTTCTCCTACCTAGTCTACCATCTAATAGTAATACTATTTTTCAAATTTAAATTAAGATCTTTAAAATTAAGTTATTAAATCTCTCTTAAAAAAATTAATAAAATATACTTAATTTTTAATAAAAGAGAAGATTAACATTTTAAACCTTACTTAGCTTATTTCTTTAAGTATAAATCTTAGATCTAAGATAATGTTGGGAGCGCGATCACATGATCGTAACATTAGCTTAGTCATCTCCTGGCTAGTCGGGAGAGGTACTTATATCTCTATGGGATTAAGCCCTAACCCCGGGGGGTGCTTATATCCACTTGGAATTAAGCCCTAACCCCGAATCGATCAAGGAACACCCAATACAACATGCAAGGAGTCACTACAAGTGATGCATGGTGGCCCGTGTTGCAGGTGTACCCACAAATACTATTTTATTTTTCTCTTTATAAACTTAGAATAATATCTCTTAATATTAATAAAATATATACTATATTAAATCTAAATACTTTATATATATAATATTTTTAATCGTTATTATTATTAAACCCCCGTTACACTCGCTGAATAATTTTAGGTTAATTCCGCGTTTCTCTGTTTAAAGTAATCCTATTAGTTACAGTTATACAAATTGACAGCAACAGGAATCTTAAGCTTTGTAATTCTGCCACTTCAGGCCCTAATTTAATTGCCGGTTATTCAGATATCTCTAGAATACCTACCTTAGGTATTCATTGTAAACTTGTGAAGTTACAGAGGACTTCTTTGTCGGCCTAACAAAACCTTTGGTTGGCATTGCTTGTTAATAATTGGTGGACCCCCAGGGGTAGAACTGCCGATTATGTATATTTGTCACAGAGATAGCGAAGCGGGCAATAATATAGCAGGATCGACATACTAACGCAAACATGACTCCCACTGGGTGTAAAAACACGTTCCTCAGGCCAAATTTGTATGTCTTTATAAAAAAGCTGTCTACGCGACCCCTAGAACAGTGCTATACTTTCTTTCGATTTCTCTTCTTCTTGACAAATATAATATAACTCAAAAATAATGACGAGCTCCGATTTAGATCCAGAATGGAAGCAGCACACCGATAATTCCTCTGGGGCCTCGAAACTAATGGACACAGAGAAGGCCGCGGATGGAAACGCCCCGGATCTCAATTCAGTCGAGGCCCTCAACGCGCCACCTACGAGTGAATATCCCCATGGCATGCGTCTTGTCCTCATCATGATCTCACTTATGCTCAGTATCTTCTTGGTATCTTTAGATAATGTGAGTGGCTAGCCCTATCTGCGAGAACCCAGCAAGTCAGCTAATTCTCTCTTCGCCAGACTATCCTCGCCACCGCCATTCCCAAAATCACAGACGAGTTCCACGGTCTCGACAAGGTGGCATGGTATAGTTCAGCGTACTTCATGACCTTTGGGGGGTTTCAGTCGACCTGGGGCAAATTCTTCAAGTACTTCTCGCTAAAGACATATTTCATCGTTGCCATAGCCATCTTCGAGCTTGGCAGTTTGATATGTGGAGTTGCGCCAAACTCGACGGCCTTAATTGTTGGACGCGCAATCGCTGGCCTCGGCGGTTCTGGTATTGGGTCAGGCGCATTTACCATTATTGGGTTTATTGCAGAGCCGCAGAAGCGGCCTACATTGATCGGGTTTACTGGGGCAACATATGGAATTTCTGCTGTGCTGGGCCCTCTTATCGGTGGTGCCTTCGCCGACAAGGTCACCTGGCGGTGGTGCTTCTATATCAATTTACCAGTCGGTGGTGTGGTTGTTGCGATTGCTCTGATCTTTCTTCACATCCCAAGTGAAGCAAAGCCGGTTGAGGCCAGTTGGAAAGAGAAGTTCCTACAGATGGATTTACTTGGCGCAGTTCTCGTCATGGGCTTGATAATCTCATTTATGCTGGCACTCCAGTATGGTGGCCAGACCAAGGCTTGGGATAGCAGCGTTGTAATCGGTTTACTCGTTGGTTCTTTCGCTATCTTTGTTACCTGTGTCGTTTGGGAGATATATCAGGACGAGCGTGCTATGGTAGTCCCACGAATAGTAAGTTCCTCATCTTTGAGCCTAATCCCAAAAACTCCCCAATCTAACAAATATAATTCAGTTCAAGAAGCGCAAGGTTTGGGTCAGCTGTATCTATCAGTTCTTCCTTGCTGGCACCTACTTCGTTGTCCTCTTCTACCTCCCGATATATTTTCAGAGCGTCTTCGGCGTCAGCCCTATCGGATCAGGCGTGCGCAACCTCCCCTTCATCGTCCTGCTCACGGTTGCGATCATTTTCCAAGGGCCTGTATTAACCAAAGTTGGCTATTTCACTCCAATTATGGCTATCGGTGCGGGGCTTACAGCAATTAGCTGTGGCCTTTTTTACATGCTGGAAGTCGACACTTCTGTTGGAAAGTGGGTTGGATATCAGATCTTCAGCGGCATTGTGTTAGGGTTGACAGTCCAAAACACCCTCACAGTCATTCAGAGCAGCTCCACACCGGAGGACATGTCATCCTCTACCGCCATGAACTTTTGTGAGTTTTTCCCTCTTCAAGCGACTCGTAATACAGATCCTTTATTAACAATAGAGCACAGTCTTTCAAATGATAGGTGGGGCGTTTCTCCTTTCAGCATCACAGTCAGCCTTCAACAACACGATAATTAGAACCGCAGCCTCCACGGCTCCTGGAGTTGATCCTGCAGTACTCCTCGCAACCGGTGCCACTCAGATTCGCACGGCATTCACGTCTGCCCAAGTACCAGGTGTTATTACTGCGTATATGGCAGGTATTAAGGTCGTCTTCGCGATTACGATTGGAGCTTCTGGCTTCGCCTCTCTATTTAGCCTTTGCGGAAGCTGGAAGAAACTCCATGCAGAGGATTTGAAGAATGTCGGCGGTGCTGCTTAAGAAGTTCTCAGCACTGTCTGTGAGTTTCACATATCTTTTTCTCAAAATGGCCAAAACGGCCAGGTTTGGTATTCATGAAAAGTTACTATCCACAAAGGGCTTGTATTCTACTCCATAAATTTTCATGTATAGAAATGGTTTAGATCCAATCTGTCACTTAATCAATGTGCATTATAATCATAAAATCATAATTCTGAGATGTGGTAATTGTCTTACCAAGCTAACCAAAGTTGGCCGTACTTAATAGTCCGTGCGTTAAATACGCGAGTGGGGACGGAGCGTACAGCGGGACGGAGCGGACCATTTTGAGCCCCACAATGCTTACTTAGCACCTCCCACTCCCGCACGGAACGGAGCTTATTACTAGACCGGCGCAAGGTAAATTTCTCAGCATTTCAGTGAAAACCTGTTTTTTCGGACTATACCTAGCGAGCCATCGTTTTAAGCGCACCCTGGAAAACAACTCGAAAACAAAGTGGAGTCAAACTAGCCAATACCTACTGTAGGTAGGTTAGGGTGTAGCCACTTGGACGTACTGTAGAAACTCGTAAGAGGTATCTCCAGGAATGGAATTCTATTGACTTGCAAACCATCATAGAAGAGAGCGCGGGTTATAATATAGGGTATTAATCTATATCATGTATTTTTAGTAATTATAACCCTCTTCTTCTTCTTCTTTTCGAAATTAAGAATTTGTTTACTAGTGGTGGTAGGAAGACTGCTTGGAAAGGAAGACCTGTTTTGAAATAATTATTTTGATGCATTAGGGAAGGAATCACTGTTATTGTTGGTGGCGGCATTAGATCGGGGGATATATCAAGGCTGACTATGTCTACGGAAGGGAGTATAGAGGCCTAAGCCTTTCATTCGAGCGCTATTACATCAAAATGGGAGGATTGTGAGGATGCTGATGGGAAAAAGATTGGGGCAATTTTGCATCAGATGAAAACTTATGTGGAAATTATTCATGTCGAAGAAGATACTCCGTTCCTAAATCACCAAACGTTATCGTAATATGCAACCATGTATTACGAACCTGCAAACTTTATACAGGAAAAGGGGGGCAAAATAAGATGATAAGAGATAGAAACCAGTCAGGCTAAGACTGACCATCACCACCAGAATTGGTGAAGGCAAGGTTTCCCCAGTCAAGGGCATGTAGAGGGTGTTCTCAAAAGAGTAGACAGATTCTACACGTTGTAGAGAACAGATTGACATGTCGAAGTCGACAAGTGAAGGTGGACCTTGACACAAATATTGCTCTACAACATCTAGACCTAAATCTGGCCGATAACGTATTTGGAACGATAGCAAATTTGCACCAAATATTGAGAAACCCCAAGACCCAAGATGAATATGACCAAATGAGTGGATGAATAACTGCCAAGAAATAACCACTCTACCTGCTAAGATGCAGACTTGGGGGAAACCAATCCTTCCTTCTCTTGTTCTTTTTAGGGATTACCAAAACTAGCTATTCTCCAAATGGAACTCTTAAGTTTTCTTATTCAGAGAATGGTGCCTCTGGAGGTAAGAATACTGGCCTTGTATTTTCGACAACCTCGGGCTCAGGATCAACTAGAAGGCTGTGTAGGTTGAGGAGTTCCTGCTCGAGGCCTAATAATGGTTGTAGTGGATAAATACTGTCGATGAGCTTCTTGTACTCAGAATCGTTATCTAGTGGATAGACACCTTCGAGGGTGTTCTCACTTCCCTCTTCTCTGATGACAACCACATCCGGGCGCTTTCCATGGCTCGGAGGAGAATTAGTTGAAGTAGCGACTAGACATACTTAGCTTCTGATTTATAAAGTAAAGGAGACGGGGGCTTACTCTGAAGACGCTCTTGCGCTGGCTCAATTTGTGCACCTACAATAAATGTGTGTAAAATTGTATATCCAAGTTGTGATGCTAGAGAGTATCTAGCAAGAGCCTCTATTTGATATTCGATGCTCCCGAACACAGGAAGCCCACGCTGTATTGCGACCTCGGTGCCTGTCGGGCCCCTAAGGCCGATACCTTTGTTGGTGGAGTTATCGAGGCCCGCTAGATATGCACCTGTAAAAATGGTTAGCTAAATTTACTAATCTTCCATCATGGAACTGGATGAAATCACACCTTGGCCAGTAAAGTTTCTATTGTAAAGTATACCGTCCTTGGTCAACTCTCGCTCGGCGGCTTCCTTTTCTAAGCGGCCCCGTTCCAGGTTTCGGTGGACTTCCAAGCTCAACTGCAACTTAGGAACGGGGAAAGTTGAGGCAAACAGATGAATTACTTCTTGATGTCTAGCCTCAGTCCCAGCAACGCGGTGAGTGCTTCTACCTCATCGTATTGGCTATAGAGATGCACTCATCCGCTGGTAGAAGTGAGTGCAATCAATTGAATGTCTAAATCGAGGAATTTCATGTGATCGTGCACTGAATTATTCGATATTGCCATTCCCCACTTCCTCCTAGTACTCAAGAACTCACACATTAGCTATTTTGACTAGGCGGTATTGGGAACGAGACCTCAGCTCCAGAATAATTCGTCCACAAATACGCTGGACAGACCTGAGCATGTTGAAGACGAAGCACTCAAAAGAGTGAACAATGCAAAACTTTGCCAAAAGCATCTGAAAATATGAATGGGCATGTCAAAGGAGATTTGCACTTGCTTTTAGTTTACCTCCAACACTAAGCACCCCACTTGGGTTTGTGTGGGATATTCTTCGGAAGCTCGAGGAAGAGAATCTTATTTTCGGTTTACGGGGTCTGCAGCTCAACCATTAGCTATTTCGCTTTCAAATTATCTCTGTTTCAAATTTGAGGTGCTTGATAATATCCACTTGTCTCTTATATCTATTGGATTGGCAGAAGCTAGGTAAAATACCTTCTATCGACTGAGTGACAGCTAGTGGCCGGCTTGATTTCAACAGTTGTGGAAAGCAGGTGCCGTTGATATTTACTTTGTGACCCAAGAGAGGATTTAGGAGACTCGAAATACATTTACAATTCGGTTAATGTCAGAAAGTGGGCTACAAGAGGAGAGAGCTATAAAAGGAGGGAAGTAAGGCTGGAGACCAGAGAAGTCCAACAGAGGGTGTCAGAATTAATTGAACATTTGTCAGCAGAAGGACACCAAAATCATAGCGAAGTGTTCCATCAATTCTGGCACCCCCTGTTGAGTCTCCGGGGTCGGTGCAAGGATGGTCTCTCTCGCTTGCCGTTTGCTGTCTTCCCTAGTTCAACGCGTCGCGCTCCAAGTCAATGTCAACACAAAATAAAAGCAATCCAATTCATGTGGTTGACAAGAAATTTCTAGACCTCATTCTTTAGTAACCCTACAGCCAGTTGCAACAAGCAAGAAAATCTGCAACAATGTCCCAACTAGAACCTCGAAACATCTACATTGTAGGTGCACAATGCACTGGGAAAACTACCTTGGTGGAAGGTCTCAGGCGTCATTTCTACAAGGAGGGCAAATCATGTTCTCTCGACGGATATCCCATACCTAGGCCCAACATCAGCATGGAACTCGCGAGAATTGTCATTGAGCAATACAACTTCACAGCCAACGATATCGCCTTCTCTCCTCGTCGATGCCTAGCTCTCCAACAACTCATTCTACAGGCCCAATTCAGAGCTGAGCGGGCCCTATCTGAGCAAGGAGGATGGTTCATTGCAGACAGGTCAGGCGTGGATCCGGTGGTATATGCCGGCAGACATGTTGGCGCTGAGGCTGCTGGCATGTTGATGACATCTCCAGAGTGCATCGAGCTGCGTGAAAGGATGTCCAAGGCAGTGGTTATAATATGCGAAGCCGGCGCAGATTGGTTGACAGATGATGGAGTCAGGCTGGTACCCAACAGCCGAGAGGAGTGGATCGACTTTCACAACTTTTTTTGTGAGTGCTTGGATGGTCTTGGGTTGGAATATGACATCCTGCCTTGCCATTTGACAGGCCACCAGGAGAGGATCGACTTCGTTATACAACGGTGGGAGAGGCGCTCAAAAAGACTTGGTGCAGATGAACTCAAATCTTGATGCACTTTCTTTGGCGGCAAAGAAGCTTGATACAGCCCTAGCGCTTCAGATGGAAGTGCCTCAGCGGCTATGTTGGTTGGAAAGAATGCTCAGCTCCGTTGTGGATTTGGAGTCAAGATGTGAGGTCTCTGTCACAATGATAGTCTTATCTGTAGGAGTTAGGGGTGATACCTGTCCAGTGTTGCAATGGAAAGTGTTGGTTGTTGGAAGGCTGAGTACTACCCCACCAGAAAATCACGCCAGAAAAGGCAATCTTCAACATGCCGTATCCTCAAAACAGTTATTTCTGCTCGAACTATCCTACTCACGAACCTGATTTGGGCCCTTTCTGAGGCCTCAAATGTTATCCATCCGTCACCGAAAGTATGGCGATACCTGGACCCAAAACAAAGAACATGAGATTTGTTGTATATCTAGATTTTTTGGACGTATTAGAATCGTCGGCAGTTTGAAGCCTCTGCTTACGTGACCTCGAAAGGCTAAATTCATTGGTCCGAGGCCGCAGAGCCTTTCCTAGAAAGCGGGTGTTATGGGACGTTAATTCTCGCCATAGGAACATGACTCTTCCATCTATTCACCATCTCCTTCGCCCGATTTATTAGCTCGATGGGGGCTGAGGGTTCCCTGGTCTAAGTCAAGTTAGTATTGAGGCTCCTACTTGGCCTTCTAACGTCTCGTAAGGCTCGACTAAGGAGGTCCGCCTGCAGCGATCCTGCAAGATGCCTCAGTTAGTCCTCACAAGCCTCAGTGAGGGAGACCCATTGGTTTTTCGGTGTCCGGATGGCCTGTCAGAATCCAATCTCCTCGCGGGCTGTACTCCATGAGCTCGAAATATAAAACCCAGCTATCATGGCCAGAATGAAGATATATCAATCCAACTCGCGACTCAAGTTCACAACCTCCTCACAGACATCATTATTCAGCATTCAAACATAGGCCCATCAATCCTACCTCCTATCACTATTCAAATCTCTTCCCTTGGACAAAACGATCATTAAGAGTCCCTCTGTTCTCACTACCTCGGCACTCTCCTCTTCACCGGAGGCAATCGACAAGTTTCTAAGTCTTATATGGTGAGGACAAACTTGATATGTGGTCAAGATTGAGTGAGTAAAGCTTCTAACACCCAATTTTCGGGCAATCGAGGGTGCTAGATTTTTCACCCCAAGTGGTTACTCAATTTTCAGAAACTATGCAAGTTCTATTGCTAATATCTTTGCTCTTCTCCCCAGATACCGTCGAAGCTACAGAGACAGCAATTTCGTCTACACTACCAATGGCTTATACAACACCACATGCTTTCGTTGTGGACCAGGCCATATTAAATGGCGAAGTAGACCGGCTATCAAAATTAACTCAAGGTAAGCTTTGACTAATCGTGATATCGGGATATAATTTTGATTGTCATAGGATCACTCGCAACGGCCCGAGGATTAACAGTGTGGAATGCTCGAACACCAAATATGTCAAGACAAAGGCACAGCCTAGTTCCGAGTAAATCATTGACAGGAGGAGATGAAGACACTGATAATGGTCGTTGATAGTGTTGAGTACGAAAGGCTTCTGGAAAGTCTTGAGCCTTTTAATCAGTAATTACAGGTGTTTGAGACACTACATTTAATTGGTCTTCCTGCTTGTTTACATTCGATGCTTGGTGCTTGTATTCCTTTTTGCATCTTGGTATAATTTTTTTGCTATACTGCCTACTTAGTGGGGACAGTATAGGTCTCGCGCAATCCAAGGGATTCGAAATAATTGTTCTAATTTTCCCTAAATTTGCTAAGTGGCATCGTCGGTTTGGGCAGCCGAAAGCACATTCCCAAAATAAATAGAACATTCCAAAAACACGAGTTTAGTGTCGACAAGATTTACCCGCGCATTCAAAACGATTCCACGATTAAGTCGTTCGCACTCCCCGTCGCAGCACTGTAAAAGTCTTTCCACACTCTTCCCTTAATTTCGAAATGATTTTTGAAGCTTGTGTCCTAAGATCTGAGGCTTTCTGATTATCCACATCCACATAGCTTCTCAACTCAAACGAATGACGTGCGAGTCTTAAGATAGGGTACCCTTTTCAATTAGGGCGAACGTTTTACCCCTAACACTTACGCTGAGATCTAAGTGACTCCAGCAACACCCTCCCCTTCTCGAAGCAGTTTACATAAAATACCCTCATAAGTCCAATGAGATATAGGAACTTAGAATCTCATTCCATTACACAGTCCACGGGCAATAATCCACATCTGAAGCCAGGTATTCCTTGGAGCATGAATGAATAGGCGAGCCTCAAATATAAAGGGGCAGCTCAATGCGAAACCGAATATCCACGTGACCCCTACCGACACCCATGGCTTTGTGGGCAATAGAACGTTTCAGCCAACACTAGCCTCTAGGAAACAATCCTTTGCGTTTCAATATGCAAGATTGTGGACGGTGAAATGGCCACTATTAGTTATATTGAGGAAATGAACAGGAGGCTGAGTATTCTTGGGTGCTAGCAATGATGTGTGTAAATTCAGCCATTCGCCCATTCGTTTCCATTTTTGCCGACTACTACTCGAGCAAGATACCTATCTTGTTAATGTTTGCCTGAATTTCTCTTATTTGTTAGAACCACAGCATATTCGATCAAGACTAAGTGTTCTTAACCTCTCGAAGGCTTCGAAGTCTCCTCATTTTCCACAACCATGTCTAATTGCAGCGTTTCAACCCTCCCTTCCTTCGCCAGTCTCTCAGCAATTGACCGTTCTCCTTCAGGCGTCTTCGGTTCCCCCCTCAATGGCGGAAATACAACACATATCTGCGGCTTCAATCCATACATCCTCTCCTCTACAACATCTAACCTGACATCCTGCTGTACTACGCCCTTACATAACATTACTTCCTTATCAGTCGCACAATCGGATCCAAGCGCATGCGGTATTTCATGTCTTGCCTATTGTGGATATCATATGGTTCCTCCGCTCCCAGTCGGATTTACAGATTGTCTATTTCCTAATGGAGGAGCTCCGACGAATTGGCAGGCACAGTGTTTTACGGTGGGTGTTTTGGGAGATGTGGCGGGTGATTGTGGGAAGAACTCCACAACAACGACAGCGAGTCAGGCGGTTGGCATAGCTACTGCGATTGGGAATTCGTCAAGCACTTGGAGTTGGAGTAGTACGAGGTCATCAACTTCAAGTAGCGTCACGCCAACGATACGTGTTACTGCTCAGGAAGCGGCTTCGAGCGTAAAGCGAAATTTGGTTACTTGGAGTGTTGGTACATTGGTTCTTGTCAACATCTGTTTTGCAATTCTCGGATAAAGGGGAATTTTTCGGGCTGAAACGATCATTTAGGAGCTGCTGGCAGGGAGTTTGGAGTGGGAATTTTGTTTTAAGACAGGCAAACTGTCATGGAATGGGACCTCAAAGGGGTTAATTTTGGAGTTATAAAGCTCTTATCTGTACATACTGACCAGGGGCAGGATTAAGGAGGACTTCTCAGCTGGAAACTGAAGGAAAATAAAGAAATCTGCAGAATTTTCGTAGTGCATGCCAATATCAAATTCCCTCTATTTAGCTCGAGGACCATCCAGGCCTAGAATTCGCCTAAAGATACATGCTTTTTACGGTTGATCACCCAAACAATCCGCCAATTGATATCATCCCCACCAAAACCCAAAGGTGGAGAACTCCCTCAAATTCGGCTCGAGCCGCGCAGGAACAAGCTCTTCTAAATCCACGAATTATCTGACGATTACCAACCATTATCCGGCATTTCATCATAAGAATGAGAATATGGGGAATTTCAAACAATTGCGTAAAGCAAACTTGCTCAAATAAACGCACGCTAGTGCAACGGCCTTCCCAAAACGTTAATCCGAATGCTTATTTTATTTTTCTGACCATTGAGGAGGGCGTGATTTGGATCTTTCCCCGCAAAAGATTCCTACCTTTTGTGGGGATTGCGGAGGTCAGACTTCTTGAGGGTTTTTGAGTGGAATATTTTTCGTGAGCTAGGTGGGATATGTATGCTGCGCTTCTTTGGTTCTTATATCTTTGTCATTAGCCCTCTTCCGTTAATCTGAACTGGATACTTAAATTTCTTCCGAACCGATATTGGCAGGTTTTATTTAACTTTTCTTTAACGGAGATAGCCAAGATGGGTTTACCATGGCTGGAAGACCCGATTATTCTCCACTCTTCGAGAGGGAATAATTGTACGATGACAGAAGCTCAGTGCGAATTTAAGCGTGTTCATTGGAGGAATTGGTATATTGCTGATAATGTTTATGGTTATGCTACGATCTATTTCATGTGTATCGTGATTGGCGTTTTCACGATTTCGAATTTGTTGTCGAAGGCTTCCAGGCGAGAGACGATAAAAGATGGAAAGGGAGTTGGGGTTTGGGATAAGGTTGTTGCTTTGACGAGGTTCTTTTCCTATAAAGGCTTCTATTTGAGGGGATTGAAATGGTACTCCCCTTCTGTGGGAGTTATACTTTTGGGTCTCGCTGGGACTGTGTACTTCTTTGGTAATTCCTGCTACCATCATGTTTGTTTCTGTGTGACTGACTTCTATTCCAGGACTGACGCTGGGACCTAAACCATATTATTGGCCAAATACAGATATGATCCATTATGGAGACTCTCCGCCACTTGCAACAAGGGCTGGCTGGATGTCCTTGGGGCTTTTGCCTTTCGTGATGTAAGAGCTTCCTGTACATTCCTTTTCAATAAAATTCATGCTAACTCCGCAACAGGCTATTATCTTCCAAGTCCAACTACATTACCGTGCTCACAGGGATCTCTCATGAGAAGCTCCAAGTTTTCCATCGATGGACATCATGGGCTATGTTCATACTTGCATTAATTCATACCTTCCCATTTATCGTATATAATATTTCAGTGGGAGAAATGATGATGAACTGGGAGATGAGCTCTTTCTACTGGACCGGTGTCGTGGCACTTATTTTTCAAGCATACTTGAATATCATGTCGATTGGGTTTATCAGGTTAGTCGTGATACACAGTCCTCTCCATATTATGGTCTAACGTGAGCATAGAAACCGATTCTACGAGTTCTTCAAAGTCACTCACCATATCGCCATCTGTGTCTTCATAGCTTTCCTTTTCATTCATTGCGACTTCACACTTACATCTGCGTATGTTCCCCACCCCCCTTCCCCAGTCTGCGCACACTTAAGACTAACTGTCCATCTCAGCGATTACTTCATCGTTGCCCTCTCCCTCTACGCCGCTACCCTGATATTCTCCTTCCTCCGAACCTCTATCCAAAGTCTCGATGCCTACGCCCAGCTCTCCCTCCTCCCAGACCAAACGATAAAAGTTTCTGTCCCAACGAAAATAACTTGGAAACCAGGACAACATGTCTTCCTCAAATTCTATTCGAGTATTCTTCATTCATATACTTTTCACCCTTTTACGATTTGTTCTTTGCCTAAGGCGGGGGAAATGGTGTTTTATATTCGACCGCATAAGGGTATTACGGAGTCTTTGAAGGATATGATTGGTGTTCAGTTTGGGAAGATGGCTATGAGTATTGATGGTCCTTATGGGAATAGAGATGTTGCGAGTACGTTGCAAAAGCATGATAAAGTTTTATTGATAGCTGGTGGCTCAGGGACTGGGTTCTTGCTACCCGTTCTGGAGACATTGATTGGTGAGGGAGGAGCGGATGCTGATATTCATGTTGTGATTGCTGTAAGATACTCTGAAACGGCGACGTGGGTTACTGAGGCTTTGGAAGGAGTTTTAGCGAAGAAGAGAGAGGGTTGTAGTGTTGAGGTTAATCTTTATATTACTGATGAGGCTGGAGGTTGGGAGGAGTTGAGGGTGCAGTCTTTGGAAATTACTCCAGTCGCGTCCGGGGATGGTGATATGGAGAAGAGAGTGTTTGTCTCAAAGCCGGCGGTTACTGAGAGGAGTGATATTAATGTTGTAAGAGGGAAGGGACGGCCTGAGTTGAAAGTTTTGATTGAGGGTGCAACTCGAAATGCTATAGGTGGTATGAGAGTGGGAGTTACAGCTTGTGGGCCAAGTGGTATGATGTTGGATGTAAGAGATGCTTGCGCTGCAGCTCAGATTGGGATATTGAAAGGGAGTGGAGTGAGGGGGTTGTGGTTACATACTGAGTCGTTTTCTTGGTGATATACTTAATTTTAGCCGGTTGGTAGTAATGATGAGTACACGCAAACACGGTCCTTTTCGAGTACTTTTCGATAACAAAATAGTGATGTACTCGTCCTCTCCTCGCTACCTCCTAGCCTAAATGCTAGATAGACTTTCCTCACCAATCAGACTTCCCTAGTCGATGGTGGGTTTACAACGAGCCGATAACTGATAAACCCTTAAAAGGCTTGTCAAGATAATAAATCACCTTCAACTCTCAGAGTGTCCTCTAAACTTATGGGGTATTGGGTACAGAAGGAGCAAATATGCATTCAACAACTCTTCCTAGAGATGCCTATTGTAAGTCTTCAATTCTGTCCACGAGTATCAAACCTCCGCAACTCCCCTAACATACTTTCGAGCTACACTAAAGGCTTACGTTTGAAGACTCCCAAGGTCTGAAGCGAAATATAGATAGCCGACTGATTTAATGTGATAGATGAATGGCCTTACATGCATGAAGAGAATTAGAGAACTCCAGCATTCAAGAGATATCAAAGGTCACATACCAATCATTGCCGTAACAGCAAATGCGAGAAAGGATCAGATTTTGACTTGTATAAATTCTGGAATGGTAAATAACAACCATATCAAACACTACATACTCGGACATATTTTTTGACAACTCTTAGGACAATGTGACAACAAAATCTTATCGAATGCAAGATATGTTGAAACAGATAGAGACCGTGATAACAAACCATCATTCCAACATAAAACATGGCATCATTCGATGACTCTAATTCATGACTCATAATTCATACAACCTCATAGCACACTCTATCTGCTGTGCTTCTCCAGGAAATAAATCTCAAGAAGCAGAGCTGCTAATCTTGGGGCTGCGGATGGAGACAATTTACTCCAGTGATTTCTATTCAGAGTTAGCAGGCTTTCAGAATAATAAATACCGCCAGTCATCAAATTAACTACTAGGGAATAATAAGAGCGTTTAACTCACGCTCCAATTTGGAGGACCTTCATTATTCCATCCAATGGTCCTCCTTTTGATCCTCCAAAGCCTACAAACTCATCCATTCCATATCCAAATTCTTTTTTCGCTTTATTTTCAAGTTTATCCTTCTTTTTCTCAATTTTACCTCCCATTCCCTCAATAAGTCCTTTTCCGACATATGCTACACCAGACGCTACACCAGACGCAACTTTCACAGCTGCAACTCCAGCTAATATTGGCACAAATGTGAGAAGGCCTGCCTTGATTGGATTCCTCCTACACCACTTCATCAATGTCCTTAGCCATTTTGTAATCTTATTTAACATCCGTCGCAGGAATCCAGGACGTGGTTGGGGCCTAGAGGCATTGTATGGTGTGGGTGTGGGGTTTGTAGGGGAGTAGAAGAATGGTCTTGGTGATTGTCGTCGGAGGGGAGGTGGAGATGTGCGGGATGTTGGGGAAGTTCCCGTTGGTGAGGGACGTCGACGGGGTGGGATCGTGTCCTGATATTCTGAAGGGGCGGGCTTTTCTGATTGGGGGTTAGGGGTTATGTATTGGTATTCTGGGCGGTTGGCAAAAGGATCTTGTGGTTGAACTGTAATCACTGTCTGGGTGGGCTTGTAGGTGGTATCCCAAGGCTGCTGCACAGGTGATGCAGGCCTCGAGTAAGTATCCTTATAATAGCTGTCTTGGGCTGCAACTTTGGGCGAAAAGGGACGATATGCACTATTTTTTGGAGAGCTTGTCGGCGGTGGGGTCGGATAGTTAGACATTTTGAATTGGCCAAAACGCAATTGACTCTCAAAAAACCGGAGGAAATTGATCAAAGGAAGTGCAGCGCATAAGGGTTATGAAGGATGCAGAGAATACGAAGGGTAGGATGGTTCCTTTTGCATGATTGAGGGGGTTGGTAAAGTGGTCACAATGGGCGGTGTGCCTGATAAGAGGGATTTATGTGGATTTTCCGGGGGGAGCTTCATCCCGCGGCCCAAGCCGCAGTGCCGAGATCGCCAAGCTGGAGATGATTGGCTTCGCATGAGCTCTGGCTGCTTCCGAGTCCAAATTTCGGCACCTGCATATTTAAGGGCAAATCAGAGAAAGTAACGGTGAAACAGGAGCAGCTTTACTGAAAATAGGATGCAAGAGACCATTTTCATCCTGATTCATTCTGCCTTGGTCGAGAATGATGGAAGCTGTGCAGCAGTTACTTGCACACACACCAGAGTTTCCATGTGGTGTTTCCGAGAGTCTGTCCCCCACATGCAGGACCAATCTATTTCAAACCAGCAGCTTTATGCACACGTTCTATGGGCCGGATTTCCTTCTGGCAGAATTTAATGGCCGTATTGAAAATAAGTATGTGGAGGGGATTCAAAAATGAATATATGTTGCCCCACTCCTCGAGAACTACGAGCTACCTTGAAATTGTTGTAAACTGGCCAGAGCTTAGAGAGTAGTAAGTGTCAGCCATTACTCATTAGAGTGCCAAACTGGCAAATTTTTTGTTTTGAACCTTCTACCTCCTCGCTTGTACTAGATGGCCTCTTTTCAGAGAATAATTACAGAGATGAAAGCGCTCAACCCTCTCGGTTGTACACTCACTCTATCAAAACTAAAGGCTCTTCTAAAACCTAAACAGGGTGGCATTATTACTATTTGAAAGACAGGATGAGTTTGCATTTCGGGAAACACACCTCAAAAATTGAGATTTTGAGTCATAATTAAGTGCAAAGTCTAATAGACTGAAGGAGATCGCGATGTCAACTTCACCCTACTGAAGGACTCAAGATTCACGTGATCTCTTTCAGTCTCTCTTGAATCTGTTAACCGGTAATAACTACGCCTAAGAGCCGCAATACAGAGAGTATATTTGGATGCAGTTACTATGTGTTGCTAGTCTGAAAGTGTACATCCTTTGGTATTCCTAAAGTTCACGTGAGAATAATATCACGTGGACTACAGTTAAACTCCACTCCATTAATATGCCATTTTCTCCACGAATAAGGTCCCGCACATAAAGATATCGCATGATGTCTTATAAGCCTCTACTCGAGTACTTGGACGGAGTTTGTAGGAGTTTGCGGTGTTCGGACACGTCCTTAGTGCATTTCATTCCCGGAGGTCTTTCCGCCTACTGTTGACATCATCATTTACTACCTCTGTGTCAACCTTGTCAATTGCCATATAAAAACCAGGAAATATCCACAATACTTTGAATGTTTCTATTAAATCCATTGCTCTCCAAATTATACTCAAGACTTTCTTCAAGATGGGTATCACACATTCAACGGCTCAATGGGTAGCACCGCTATCATTTGCCATTGATTTCGCAGCACAACAATATGGCATGCTCTCTTCTCCAAACATGAAGGATGTACATGATGCAAATCTCTCTTTCTGGTCACCTCAGCCATTTTTCATTGCAGGATTCTTCTTTCCACAACAACTCTTCCAAGTAGTTTGGCTTTATCGTTTATATAAGCTTGATCCCAAAAAGAGTGCTGAAGCACAGAAGGAAGTTGATACTATGGTTGACTTCGTTCCATACTACACAGTTGGAAACTTATGCATCGCTAGTATGTCTGCTTTCTTCCAAGACTTCTGAATGGAAGTAATTTGTTTGCAGCATGGATGATTTTCTGGAACTCTTCCCAGCTCAAGACAGCAAACGCTTTCGTCCTCATAAACTCCCTTACCCAACTATACTATATATTTGGACGCCAGCCACCAATGAACACACGCTCTACCTCTTCTGTTCTTACTCATATTGTCTCCAAGACATTCGCTGGCATTGGTGTTCTTGATTTCTTGCACAATGGCTCAGTTGCTTATTTCGATCACCAAGGACCAACCACGGCCATCAAAATCCTCACCGGTGTTGGGTTTGCCGCTTTGGGAAGCGCTAGTGACTGGATCTTCGGTGGATGCTTAGTGTATGATTTGATCGGATTGGCGGTTGGACAGAGACAGATTGGCCAGACTGAGTGGAGTAATTTTCTAGGTGTCTATGCAGTAGCTACCGCCGGAATTGTAGCAGCAAGGAATTGGATAAGGTAGGTGGGTTTTGGGGTATTTGGTTGGATTTATTCGGATGCTGACGATATATAGGCCTCCGTATGTGAAGGAAGATCTGGTTGGATATGTACCAACAGCTACTGAAGATACTGTTTGAGTATGATTTAATGAAGCATCATATATTTCGAGATCCACTTGTTTGCTCTATTGTTTATAAAACATATTTTTAACTTGAGATGACAATTAAAACAAGAGCGTTCTTTTCTTCATTTTCCTTCTTGTACAGAAATCGTTCTAGTCATCATTTTTTCGAGTTACCTAGCGTTCAATTAAGGCATCTTTGCCACAGAACTTGTAAATTACGGCATTATACCGCCTCGGGATTTTACCTTGAACGTGCACAAGTACAGAAATTCCACCAAAGCTCTTGTTAAAAGGCCTATGGGACTAAAACGAGTACCTGGTTGGCCTGTTATTGGAGAGGACTTTCCTTTTCAACATCCTTTCAATCGTACATTATCTTCAACCTTGAAATTATTTTATGACCTGAGGAATTATGTTCTACTAAAGCAAGGGCGTTATGAGATGGTTTGTAACTCTGCTAATCTTTTCTAAACCACGAGCTAGTGACAGATCATTACAGTCGTCAAGGATCTAGGTGATCCACCCGTGTACCATTTTTTCGATGCTGTTTACTATTATTTCAAGCCCTCTCGTAAACCTATTCTGACTTCAGTGATCAACTGTCTATCCCCTAATTACTCAATATGATGAAGCAAATGAGTTCGGTAGTAGCTTGGTTCGATGGTCACGTTGATGCCCTGAGACCCTTTGATATTACTGCACTCTCTGGCGGCATAAAATGGAATCTAGCTCCTACATTAGGGCGTCAGATATTCTCTATTCTCATTTGTTAAAGTTTCAAAGTCCTACGAAAAAAGCCAAACCCATCCCAATTTGAGGTAGTCATGTGACCTGCTACATCCGTATCCATATTGAAAATACATCTCGCATTTTTTTTGGATGGTGTGTAAGGTCTTTAGAACAATAAAGAAATTAGCGGCCTCGAGAGTTGTCTGATTAGCAAAACTCCCACGCTCGAAGAGGAGATCGGAATCTAAATAGAGCCTTCACTCGAGAGGAAGCCTAGAGGGAAGCCTTATCTTCTTGTATCACCAAGGCATCTTCATCCACACCTCGTCATGGGTGACTCACTGGTGGAGATTGTGCTTCGTCAAGGTGCTTCTTATACAAGGAACATTCTTTGCTGCTCTTTTGGAAAGGCATAACACCTTCAAGTTCGAGTTCACGTGATCATAGCCAAAGTCTAGCTATATCGGCCAGCCTCGATTCTTCACAATAGAAGAGGATCATCTCAAATCCCAAGGTGAATATCAGAAGGAACGATTATAATTCATCCTCGAAAATACCGGAAAGCAATTGGCTCAGCATGATTTCTTCACCTCTCCTCCCTGCCCCTGGATTGCCCAAAGACTCCGCCATCCAATCTATGTCCTACGACGTTCTAAGAATTGTCTTCGACTACTTCACACCGTGTATTGCCACCTGTCTCGGACTCACCTGCAAGAAGTTCTATGCTATCCTCAAATCTCTCTATCCGGATCCAATCAGCCTCTTTGAGCAAGCCTGCAATCACGGCCCTCCATGTTTTGTCCCCCAAGACCGATGCCAATTCTGGAACATTCCTCTACACTCTCTCCTGAACGACTGGAGCATATTCAAAACGCAATATCGATTCTCTGTTATTGGCGCAGGCTTAGTTCGATTCCTGAATGTGGATGTATACGGTCGGGAGAAAGGCACAAAACAAATCGCCTTGGAATCGAGAGTTAGAGATCACCAATTGAGCGTAGTGCTTAAGGAAAGCGAGATTTCACATGAAATTGACAACCATTTAACGAGGGAGATTGGGGTGAGCGGGTGTGCTTTTGGAGATCATCATGATTCTCTCCTACCGAGACCTTACAATCGAGGAGAAAGTTGGTATCAGGAAGTAATTGAAATCATCCTAGCAGATTATGAGGAACACGAAGCCATCGAGAATTGGGAATCAAAATGGAGGAAATTCTCGGTCTTCCAGGAAAATCAACATTTATGGAATGAAATGCGTGCTGATTATAAGATGAGAGCATTCACGGAGTGACTTACAATGATGCAAATGTAATTAAGCGAGCGCATTTGTGCGAGACAGGGTCTGAAATTATCGAAGAGGAATGTGCTTTGTTATTATTAATAACTCGAGAAGGAAGGAACAGACAGAAGATGAATCAGGGGTAGTACGAAGGCATAGCAATTCATCAAAAAAAAAACTGAAAGACTATCCATAAGCCCTCTCTAACGATGATTGCGGCCACCCTGTGGAATTACACCAATAACATCAGAGTGTAAAGACCTTTTACCCAGGTAGGCTTAAAGCTTTAAGTTGTTCCTACTTTTTGGTCCTGTATTTTAATTTCCTGTCGTGGCTTTCCTATTCTAGCTTGAAGAGGTGATTCAAGTTATTCAGGCTTAATATTTAATATTCCCCGTAATATCACAATATTCACGTGGTTTCACCACTCAGCTTGGTTTACACAAGTTAGAAAGGATATCCGAGTCTTTCAAGTAGACTTATGCTCCTAATTATAGACAGTTATAGTCAGATTCTAAAGTACTAGATTAATTTAAATCTAACTAGTTTTAGGCTAATTCGCCTATTAGATTAATATATCTAATTGTCGGTTGACTAGGCCGAGGGGTAACTGTGTTACTACGGGGCATAATACCTAGTACTCCATATATTAGATATATGCTAGGTATATGCTCGTGGTAGTGTTAATATACTTGTCTTCTCTACATAGGTCTAAGTATAGTCCTTATATGCCTTCCTAGCCCTTTGTACTAATTAGCCCAAAGGGCTAATTATAGCACAAAGGAATACTAGTTATAAATACATTCCGACACTAATAATAATATTTATATTAGCTTATAACCTAGTTTAGAGATTTTCTTTATATTTTAGAAAGAAATTTAAAGAAATTTAATATTCTATTTTATTTTCTTTAATTAATTATAGTTATTAGTTTACTTATGTCGGTATGCTATAGCGGGGGAACCAAGGTCACTAATCACTCTGCGCTCATGTAGGACGCAGCCTGATTGTTGTGGTCTTGATTCGTTGTTGATTCTC
>QYAM01000059.1:27738-170312 GCA_003988965.1 Neobulgaria alba
TCATGTGCATGGTCATGTGAGTAATCACATGACCGTGCGCCGGTCGGGTCGCATATGGATCGCATATCGATTCCCATAACGATTCCCAACCGTACCAACAACTTACATATTATATATTATATATTTATTAAGTAAAGCTTAGTTTACTAGACCTTATATACCCTTTTATACTATCTAAGTATAGAGCGCCCCTTTGTGCTAATTATAAAGTAGATGCTATTCTAATTATAGCATAAAAGGCCTTTATCTATAATAAAAATATCGGATATAATTATAATATGCGCTTTATACTAATAGTAGTCTTGTTTGGAAATTAGTATATTTTTTAGAAAAGTTATTTCTAATAATACTATAAAATCAGATCACTCTTGGAGCCACTGCTCTGACTTGCGATAATTCACTTTTCCGGTCTTTTCCACTCGAAACCTTATTTGACTCACAAAAGTCAATCCTCTAAGCTTTGCAAAGCGGCCAACTCGTGCCCAAGTTCTCTATAATCTATCAACCCCAACACCCAGAATGCCTCGGCCAGAAAACGAGAAAGTGGAGGTCTGTGATCTCCATCCAAAGACACCAATACTACAAGTTCAGCAAGCAATGCTCGAAATTAGCATCAACCGCCAAAGAGACCAGGCATTAAAGCACCAACTTGATAATGAACGCGATATCTTCGGCATCGATGGAATCTGTACTTATGGCTTGTCATTAATAAATGTAGCCAGAGAAGAAATGGGGTGCTATCCTTTAACAAAGTCTTTTGGTATATTAATCTATACTAAGCATTTTTATGATTAACATGCTAACCCGTGTAGATGTCGTTACACCCAACCTATCCCGAATGCCTTTCCTTGTTTTACGCTAAATATTCGAACATCTGGAGCTCTCTGACATCGTTTGCTTGGGTTTGACCTCCACCTTGTTGTATGGGGCTCTCAAAATTTCACACGCAGGCCCGCTGCCGTTACACAGTTCATCAGATCTTCCACCTAAACTCATCTTCCCAAACTATCTCAAAAAGCAACCTGGTTCCCGCCCGATACCCTGGTTTGGTCCAAATTACGAATTCGTATTTGAATGCCATCCATGGAAGTTTATCAAGTCAAATGCATATCGCGAATCACTAAAAGCAGATGCCTTACGTCTGCAAGAGCGTTATGATTGCTGGAAAAAAGCCATAGGTCTCAACGGCGAACACCTCCTTCCTTCACCATGCAAAACTACAGAAAACGACTGGACCGTGGCTGCGAAAAAGGTGATAGTTGCTGATATGGAGAGACATTCATCTTTGGAAGATTGGTGCATCTACTGGTTTAAAATAATTGGAATGAAAAAAAGGAGAGGGGACTTTGATAATGCTATTCATAACTAATTAATAAAGCGTCGAATTGAGACAATTCTCCCTGAGGTTGATAAGCTTCTAAAAATCAGAAAAGTCTATGATGGGACTATGTGGTTTCTTTTTGGAAGGGCTACTTAGATGTATAACTTCCTGAGGCTTTTAGGGCTTTTATTCCTGTTTAGTATACTAAGGCTGAGAGGTATGGAAAATAGTTAAAGTTAAGAATATTCACAAAGGAAATAACTATTAGAGCAGCTGATTATTTATAACTCTCTCTGTAATATATCAAGGTATATATTTAAGAAAGCTTTTTGTTTTATATGAAATATTAAATTTCCTATCGAGGGCGAAAATTTTACTCTGAACGAATTCTGCCCCCTTTCGTAAAAGAGGTTAACGAACGAGGAGTGTTATATATAAGGCGAAGCTTATCAACCTCTGGGAGAATTGTCT
The DNA here is from genome assembly GCA_003988965.1 of Neobulgaria alba. Lineage (NCBI taxonomy): Eukaryota > Fungi > Ascomycota > Leotiomycetes > Helotiales > Gelatinodiscaceae > Neobulgaria > Neobulgaria alba. The sequence continues at coordinate 29,531 of QYAM01000059.1, forward strand.
CAATTCCATTTTTTCAAGTAGTCATGAATAGCATTATCAAAGTCCCCTCTCCTTTTTCTTTCTTGCGATGTTGGTCCCTTCTAGCTTAATAGTCTGGTAGTTTGTAACTAGCACCGGGGCGGTTAAACCCGCTTTTATAGTTTTAAAGTGGTTCGCACTAGTTCTCGGACTAACGCACGATCGATCCTATTTACGATGACAAGTTGATCCTACATTCTAGAGCTAACAAGCATAGACACATACAGAAGGGGGTAGAATAGAGCTTAATATATAACTTTAGCTAGGGTCTCCGATATAACATATCCGTTTATTTCTAAATTAGTTTACCCTCCTACTCTTCAACGATGACGGAGGAGATAAGGGTTAGGTTTTTATTTTCAAACGCTTAATTTATACTGTTAAGATCGAAGCCTTTATATTATGTCACTTCGACTCGAAATAAGATCGGTGAGAGAATAGAAGCTAGGTCGAGACTCCCGGGGTCCCTAAAAACGTCTTCAACAAACTAGTAGCTACTGGGAAGGAAATGCGCTAAGAATGGTTCTCTAGCTTAGGCCCAAAGTCACGAGGTAAAAGAATAAATTTGGTCGTAGGACTAAGTATAAAGATAATATAGTACGGAAATTCGAAGTATTTAACTATTATATCCTCTTTGCATAAACTAATAATGATCCTGTAAATTATCTCCGCCCATTGTTATCTCTGAATATACAACGTTATATTCACGTTTATTAGCATAATTGAATGCCCCCATTTGGCTTGCTGGAGTGAGCTACTTATTAGCTACTCTTAGTAACTAACCCAGATCCTAATCGTTATCGAGTAACATGAACCTAAGTCTAGCTTGGGGGATACCGAAGAGGTAAATTGGGTGTTGTCATTTTAGATGGTGAGATCATTTCTTAATAAATAGGCCAAAAACTAATGGCTAGCGTGAGTATTTTCAGAAGAAGCTCAACAAGACTTTGCACGATATAAGGCAAATAGGTAACGCGTGCAACCTAGTTTGCAACGGCGAGATCATCTCTTGGTGGGTAGCTCCAACCCTAACAACTAGGGCGAGTGTTAGCCTTTTATCAAGCCTATATAATACTCTGTGCTCCCCAGCTTTCTTTCTTTCTTTCCTTCCCCAGACTTAAAACATACAACTGTCACAAAGCCTCGTCACAGACTTACACTCGCTCACAAACTTACACTCGCTCACAACTACAACCCCAAACTCCCATTACACCACCTTTACTTATCTCTCCTTTTCTAAGACAAGGAAACTAAGAACAAATCTACAATCAAGAAAAAAACCATCCGCAACAATGGCTTTCGAAAATTTCGTCATCAGAACTCGCAACGCTTCGAGTCAAGGCATTGCCTCCGTTAACCTCACCTCTATGCCTATGAATACATCATCGAGGCTCTCTTCCTCTTCTAGCAACAACAAATTGGCAACTCCAAGCATCAACAATGTGGTTAGCGTCGCTAGACCTTCAAACAACTCTAAGGCTGTGACTGCTCTAGCCCTTGCTCTACGCCCAGCTCCAGCAGTAACGTCTAGAGATCTAGTCCATAGTAAGATTATCTCCCTGCACAAACATCAGACAAGCCTACTAACGAAAATAGGATCTACACTCTCGAGCCTTCCAAATGAACTCCTCAGAAATATTGACGACAACCTCAGCGAGAGCTCCAAAATCTCCCTCAGTCTCACCTGCCGCAAGCTCAACAATTTCAGAAAAGCGTTGAATGCAAACCCAATCTCACTCTTAACTCCCGACCATGACAGCTGTGCTAAAGAAGATTGCAAATGCAACAAGACCATTGCATTAAGACTGAAAGCCTGGATGGGACCAGAATACATCTACCTGCGAAAGTATCCTGAAACCTTCCTACGCAAAGAAACTTTTGGAGTGGGAGTAGCATCAACTCCCCTCAAGATGGAGTTACTTGCTGGTCTCGACAGACGCTACCAGATCAAAGCTGATTTTCAGAGGTGGTTAAAACTCAATGCGCCGAGGGAATATCCACCATTACCTTGTATTCACAACAAATCCGTCGAGCAATGGATCGAGGAATTCAAGGAATATTGTATGGATGTTCAACTTAACCATGGTGGTTGGGCATGGGGTGGTGATCCATCGTCCTCAGTTCCCTCCAAACGTTGGAGTCGGAGTCTTTCCGCTGTAATCAATGATCGGGACTTGACTAAGTTTCTCGAACAATTTAACGTAAAGAACCAATTCGCAGAGCTAAGGAGTGAGAACCGACTCACCGGTTCGGAGGAAAGCGGTACAAGAATTGAGGAGTTGAGCTAAATTGTCTAGAATCTCATGGAAGAGCGGGAGTTGGTGGTTTTGGGAATATAATTTGAGCTTTTGGAATTTGTTGAACGTCTCTAAGTGGTCAACTAAGAGCTGCTACTTTTATAAAACTGATTAATAGCATAATAGCATTAAATATATATAGGCTTTGTTAAAATATGAGGTTTGAATGACCGAAAGTGTGCTCTACGACCTTTACTGTAGTGACTATACGCTTCTCCTCTCTAAGCTATCTTGCTAACCTAATAACAAGATAATCTCCGTTTGAATAAGTGTAAAGAAATAGTAATTAGTATATAAACTGTATAAAATATGGAACAAATGTTATATAAAATACTCAACTGAGGTTTCACCCTGCTATGTACGAAATAACCAAAGATATTAGAGGCCCATATTCAAATTGAGACGCATAATCTCGGGCGGGAAGAAAAACAAGTATTCAATTTGGGAACATGAAGGAGAACGGGTTGATAAGGCGGGTTAAAGGTACAACTCACGATTGGCTAGGCGAATTTTTCAAGAGCCCGTAGAGAACTAGGAGCTGAGAAGAAATAGTTATTTAGCTTTTTTTTTTTCATTTTTTAAGCGCCAACTATTGGCGATTTTTACTTCTAATACCAAAGGCTACAAAAAGAGCATAATCTCCTGCGAGTCCTTGTTAGTTTCATCCACTCTAGGTTGCAACTAGGTTCCTTTACTTTCGATATCCGACTTATTTTGATTTGAAGATGACTTTCGTGGGTCAATCCTCTTTAAATCCTTCTCGCGATGAGATCCTCGATCCCAGAAGAGTGGGAGCAGCAATAGTAATGCTTGAGGCTTTTGGTATACCATTCGCTCTGATTTCACAGTTTGATTGTCTAAACTGCCCAGCCTGTGGCGATGATACCAGAATGATCAGTTAAGGACGACCAAAAATGGTAACGATGCCGTCCGTGCCAGCACAACACCACTGATCACCTCGACCATTTTCTTTCCAGGCCACACAACTAATGACGTTTTTCTTTACCTTTTCCTTTCCGTCGCTACCGATCTTCTTTCCCTCGATTTCTGACCCTGGAACCCTGATACGTTCCACAACCTTGCCACTCAACGTATCCCATACCACCACTTCACCATCCTTCCCACTAACTTCTTCATTGCCACAGAGTACCCACCTCTCAGTGCCCCCAAAACAGCTTCTCAGCCTAAACTCCTGATTTTTCCATTTTTCATCCTTGTAACTTCGAAGTAGGCCTCCATTTTCTCCGTCCATCATTCTGAGACAGCTATCAAGGGCCCCAACAAGTACCCCCTTTCCATCCCTAGTCCCCATGAGGCTGACTACAGATGCACCAACAACATCACATATAACTCTACCCATTCGTATATCATAATATCTAACCCTACCATCCACACTACCACTAATAATTTCATAGCCACCATCCCTCCCCGAAAGCACACAGCTCACCGAGTCCCTAGCTTCATCTAATATCATAATAGGCTTATAATCCTTAGACTTAACATCCCATATCCTCACGCTGGCATCGAAACTTCCACTGACAAGTACACTATCTCCATATCCACCAAACGTCACAGTATTCACACGACTTGTGTGGCCATGATTTCCACCAAATCGACGGATCGTTTGCGCGGTAGCTACATCCCAGAGGAAGACATTTCTATCTCCTCCACATGATGCGAAGGTAGCATTGTCGGTCGCGACACTTATATCAAGGACCTCGTAGCCATGCGCATTGTAGGTTTGGATCAATTGGGTGGGTTTCGGAGGATCAAGTGGGTTGGCCTTGGGATCTGCTGGAGGACGGGAGGGGTTGTAGAGCCGGATTGATCGGTCAGAGCTACCGGTAAGGATATATGTTGAAGGGGAGGAGGAGTAAGTAAGACAATGGACAGGCCCTGCGTTCAGTATTAGCTTTTGTTCGTGCTTTTATTGCGATATATGTAATTGAAGGTGAGGTATTAAAAGACACTAGAGAAGACCTACCATTAGATCCAAATAGCTGCGTCAATGGCTTCGAAGGGAACGCCATTCTGCAACCCAATTCCAACTAGGAGAAGCATCCTCAAGGCTCCATTTGTCGTCACTGCACAACATCTCAGCCTTGTCGTCCAAAAACATTAAAGTCAAAGTCGCAAAAGTCCGGCAGAATCCCTTTGGTACTAGTACAAGGATTCCTGCCAAGCTTTCGCTAACCCCTCACTACCGAGCCCCTTACTCCCTCAACAGACACCCGTCGCCTATTCTGACTCGGTTGCCACTAAGCCTCACCACCCTATCAAATAACATGCCAACATATCGAACCCCAAATAGTAAGGTTGCCGACGAAATCGGGGGGCTGCGCTAAGTCCCGCTTCTCTGGGCTATGGAGAAATTGGTAGCCGAAACTCTGGTTTTTGACTAGGACGGAAAGGCTGATCTGGTAAAGTTAATTTAGAGCGGGGATGTCGGTAGATGCCCATTGGGACGGCTCTTGTTTCTAGCTGCCGGGATATCAAGTTCTTTGTAGTGGGTGGCATTTTCGTTTAAAGAGATGACACTCAAGTTGAAAGTCGAAAGTCTAATTGGCGTATTGGAAGGGTGGCGATCTTCCTTCAATTCAGCCCCTGTCGGGAATGTGGTAGCGTCATGTGATGGACGAGAAATGGTAACTGTGGATATTGGCGGAGGGAAGAAGGGGGGGAAGAGGACGTGGCAGTGTTCTGCGGCGGCGGGCTTATACCTACTCTATTACATGCAAGCAAGGTGATATCGATTCGTAACTATTGGATGGTAGTACACCCACTGTTATTTATTCCGGCAGTCGCGTTGATAGGGAAGAACAAGTTGGCTACGGGGGGTGAAGATTCTGGGAAGTGGAGTGAGAGGCTCGGGGTCTTATCTGATTCCGATTTCGAGATCCCTCTGAGAGGTGGTAGCGAAAAGTGGGTATCTGTTACAAAATTCGGATTTAAGTACTCTATAGGTATCGTGTGACTGATGAGGTGTACGGCGCAGGGGAAAATATGACAGGTTCAATAAATCCTTTGGAAGTACAAGTTTTCAAATGTATAATTTATTCGTTATGATTTATTGTACACTACTTTCACGTAAATATCGTGAAATGCCAAATGCTATGCTGATATGCTCCAATGTAATGCTACAGAGCTCCTCCAACGCCTGGTATCATTTTTTGTCCCTAATCGGGCTCTGGTGCTGTGAATTCCCATAAAGCTCGCAAAAATTGAAAAGTTTAAGAATAAATGCAATCGATGTCCTTTGTGAATGTCTTCTCAATAGCGTCTCTCATCTCAAAATTTCCATCTCTTCCCATGCCTCCGATAGCGCCAAATTTATATGCAAGTACTCCCTCATTACCCTGTGCCTCCCTTCCAGCCTCTGAAATCTCAGCTAAATCTCGAATGCGTTGCGCAACAAGCCCTTGCTGGTTTTTTGAGCTCTGCCAGAATAAAGCAAGCTCCGCTAGGACTGATTCTGAGCTACTGAAAGACGCAAGACGCGAAGGAATTGCTGCGAGAGGTAGCTTTGCACTAAGGATATCAACAGCGGATACAATTGCGTATCCTGCAAACGGAGAAGCGAAGTTTGATGGCCTGGCTGCAATACCAATATGTGCAGGTGAAGTTGTTGGCCGCCGCGTGGCAAGTAAGTCCATCATATTCAAGAGAGATTCGGCATGATGCTTTGCAACGGAGACATGATGAGTGAGCTGAGCCGTTGTAAGAGTGGATCGCTGAATATAGCGGTTGAGCTTCATGGCTGTCGCGTGGTAAGCTGCGTGCATTGTCACAAACGTGCTGAGCATGGCGTTGCTAGATGCTCTCGTGAGGTTCTCTGCGGAGAACATGTAAATGCTTGGAAGTGACTCCTTCCATGCCATTAATCTTCTTGTCATGTTTTCGTAGTGTGAATGAAAGGTTGGAGGTGAAGATGGAGGCCCAGTTCGTTGTGCTGCTCTGTAGACATAGGCCATCGCGTCTCCCCAGATTGTGGTAATATTGATTAGATATCCCATAGAGCCAACAGTCCAGTTGGTATTCTTAACAGACGGGTTAAAAGGATCAAAGAATGGATTTTGAACATCGCTTTGTGCTTCAAAGCTATTTACGTCGCATGGCAATCGTAGGAAGATGTCTTCAGGATCGATAACACTGAGGTGTCCCGAGCAGAAGCCATTGAAACGATCCATCATGTAACAGCTCCAGAATGTTCTCCTCCTACACTCTGCGTAGCCTGCGCGAGTCAAACCATATGGAAAGATTTTCAAGTATGCATCCTCGCTCTTCTCAATTTCCACATTTAGTCGCAGTGCACTGGCAGTCCTTATCGCTCCTCCGCAGAAATCCCAGGCTCCCGTGAGATCGTTGCTTGCGAATAGATACAGCGCAAGGAATAATCGAGACTGAACTAATTGAATGGTGAACTTGCGATTGCTACAGGCATAGCGGGAAATAGCAGCGAATCGTGGCCCAAAGCGCTTATGCTCGGGCACCAAAGAGAACACAGTCCCAAAAGCCAGGACTGTGTAAATTAGCATCAGGTCATCAAGAGATTTCTCCGAGTTCGAGAGGATCCAAGCCTTGAAGGGAGCCTCGGGGAAAATGCAATATGCTGTTTCTGGAACATGCTTGAAAAGTACAGTTACAAGTTCTGTCACCAATATAGGGTTGGTCTGATATGGGTTTGTATGCCATTCACGAATGATATTGCTCTGATCAAGGAGAATATTGTTTAATGGCTCGTCCCACTCGGTCGGTGGTGAGCCTGTCCCATTGCCAACAAGTCGAGGTGACGCTTCTGAAGCAACTGGAGAAAAACCTGAGTAACCGGTTCTTTGCCGTTTAGCATGGTGTGATTCGGAATCTGGCGTTGAATGTGGTGGCTGGCGTGGGGATACAGAGTGGCTATTCTCTCTCTTTTCTACCTGGAAGATTTCTGGCTCTGCTGCTCTCGATGAACTAGGTCGTGAGACGCTCTCCTCAAGGTCTGCAGGAGGTGTGTCTGGGGACACTTGACCACCTCTAGGACTGCTCAAATATTAGTATTAGTATAATTATTGAAAATCTGTGCATGACTAAAGGGCTGGTGTAGAGGGTTGAGGTCAGGGGGAAAAACATACGCATTCTTGAACTTGCAGATTCTCCCAAACTTCTCGCATTGTACGCAACGAGGATAATCTGGGTCACACTTAATCTTCTTTTCTCTGCAAGTGATACAAGCAATAGCCAGTCTCTTTCTTGGTTTCCCAGCCTTTGTTACGCCCCAGTGAGCATTTACAGCTTCCCCGTCAATCACCGTCTTGCAATGTGTTCCATCATCATAGAAGTAGCACATCCCCTCTCCAGGAACATCAGCTTGACGAACAAATCGGGGCAGAAATTGAGTTCCGGTCCAAATCTTAGGCCCAAGGCTATCCTTGGTAGTAGCGTCACCAGAAATTGTGCTGGCAGGTGTAGGTGGATAGTTTGGTCCGGCGCTGTGGCTGATGTCGCGGTAAAGAGGCCTTGAGCTCGACTCGGGGTGATGGTTCGCGGGCGCTTGAAAGTCCGAGTGGGTTCTAAAAGACGAAGAGGTGTCTCGTGGGAAGTATTCAGGACGATTAGTTTGAGGTCGGGGAGACCATGTATTTGCTGAGGACGGAGGAATTTGCGCTCGAGAGGAATCTAAAGAGAAGCCAGAGGTGTATCTTGGGGACTCCTGTTCGTTACCTGAGTGAGGACCTCGAGGGGCAGGTGGTGGTTGGATTCCAAGTCGTTCTACTTGTTCGGGCCTCGATAGTTGAGAATATCCGCGAGATAATGGTCGCCGCGGAGGATACGCTGCATCATAAGGACGATCTGGAGGATGTATAGGAGTAGCTTGAGGACGAGCATCGATTGGAGAAGGCAGAGGAATGTTAGGACTATGTGAGTCTGAATAAGGTGATTGGAGAGGTCGTTCTTGATGGGATGCCGAAGAGAATAGACTGCTGAGAGGGGGCAGTTGCTCTCTTGATGACTTAGAAGTCGCCTCGGTCGGTGTATAATACATATTTCCAGATTTTGTTGGGGCAATTTCGTAAAGTCCCCTTCGAGAACCAGAAGGTGGTGAGTGAGGCCGCTCTCGTTGCCAACTATTTCCCTCGTACTGACGGTCTTGGTAGTATGAAGTATGTATGCCAGGCCGTTGAGCTTCTGGAGACATGGCTCTGTACACAGAAGATCTCTCAAGAGGAGGAGTGATGAGTGTCTGAGGGTATGCCTGGGTCATTGTCCGAATAATACAAAAGGGTATATTGTAGCAAGGTTTAGGGTCGGTCCACCAACATCAATGAAAGGCGTTTATCAGTGGATGTATCTCGGGGGCACGGCTACCTCTGCTCAACTATTTCAGGAAGACTGAAATTGATTTGGTGGCCCGGATGAATGCAGCTGATTTCCAACGCTGCCACTCCAACTCACTCCAGCGCGGTAGTCGCTTGAAAGTGCCGTCAAGCCGGATTTGCGTGGTAGTTGAGACGAAACTTTACAGTGCAACTATTGGTGGGCCTTCCCCATCAACCTCTATTTAGAATGGCAAGGCGCTCGAGAATACTTGATATGAACAAAGTTGGAGGCGTCCCTAAAGATGTAGGAGTGATGGTTGGAGAAGCTGGCTGTCGGTACTGGGAAAATGAAGAAAGTGTGGCTTATGCGGTGGCCAAGAATTCGGCCATTCCCATTCTTCTGGAAACGGCAGCTCGTACGAGTACAAATGCCAGACGGACGGCTGGCAAGTGGTAAACACAAGCGTCAAAAATGGACGTCTCCAAGGATGGTATACCTGGCTCGTGCAGGACGGTTACTTTAGTGCAATGCGACTTGGAGGGGCAAGGGGATGTTTGAGACGTTCAACGAGAATTGGTGGTAAAGTTCGTCGTCAAGGTGAGAGACAAATTGAAGCTCAGAGATTCAAGAGAAGACTGTTACATTTAGTACATTCAACGCTTTGGCGCAAGAGCAAGGAGATGATCAGAGAGTCAGATAGAGTAGACAGTCAGCTACCGACAACAGACGGACTGACCAGTGCTGGATCGCTGGACCCAGATGCGCAGCCGCAGCCTTATCAAAGTGCCTGGATTTCTCGACTTAAGCCCAATAAGGCAGTAGAACTGTTCAACGAGAGTCTTGGGGTCTCGGGGTCTGACTTAATATGGATCTCGCTAGTCTGCATAGGGGATTAATGGCGAGAATGAAGAGGCGCGCTTGCATTCCAGACACCCGTCCCATTAAAATTTTAGTGGACATCTTCTGAGCCGGGTTCACGATGCTTCAGCGGCGGGTAGGGGGCTAACCATCGGACTGAACTTGTGGGGTAGAACACGGTCAAGTCATCAGGCGTTCCCTGCAGAAGTTAGTTGCAAACGGACTTTCTGGCCTACGGTGCGAGATTTTGCCCAAACCCCATTGAGTAAGGGCGAGGCTAAATGTGTAGCATGTAGTTTGCCGAGCCGCTCTGAGGAGTTCGAAATAACTGCTGGCGGTGTCTAGCGAGCGCCATCTACCTCCGTGGCTCAGGAGTGGAAAGCAACCAGAAAATAATAACAATGTATAAGCTAGTCCTCACATTCGTGCGGCCGTTTTCAGTCGTGGTATCCGCTTAATAGGAAAGTTCCTCGCAGAATCCCGTACAGAGTATATATGCTTAGAGTCTAGCTCGTATCCCAAACTCCCATTCACTGGCACCGGGAACCCGTGCGAAGCTGGTACAATATTGAACAGCTATTATTGACAAGGTAGAAGGGATTTACCCCGGAACTTCACACCCTCAACGGACTCCGAACTTTCGAGTTGAGCTCCTGAACATAACGAGTTGTTTTAGTAGTAATATCAAGTTGATGCTATGCTAGTGACTAGAATGTTGATTTTAGAAAGCATAAGCACACTTAGATTCTATTCCTCCAAATACCCAATTATTCCAGGCCGTTCTGGTTTACGAGCCTGAAATCTAAGATCGATTGGCAAATCTTGGTTTTGTTTTTGTGCTTAGCGACTTCCACGGAAATGTCAGTGCAAGAACTGGCGTCATGTCTTGGCTTTTTGATAAGCGCGGCAGAAGCAATCAGAATGCGGGCAACCTTAAACACACCAGCTCAAGCTCCCTTTAAGAAAAGAAATAATCTCTAATAATCACAGTATCTTTGCGCGTAAGTGCGAATGCCAATCCGTGAGGGAGACAACCGTCCTGATGACCCAGAGGATCCCACCGCATGGGCAGACCGTCTCTCATCCACGGTAACGTTTCGGTGACCTTTCCCTGGAGGTTGGGACGCTGCAAGTGATGAGAACCCACCAAACTGGATCCAGCACTCCCTCCGAAAGTGAGAAGCTAGTCCATGTTCTGTAGCAGTAGTTCCGTCTGAAATGCAGATGAATTCCTGTTGGCGGTTTCCCGCCCGAATTGGGCCTCTAGTTCCCGAGAGACCTACAAATGGGGACAAGAGGATTGGAACTTCGGACAACAGAGTCAGGAGCCGTCCGCCGAACCAGGGCACTGGGAGCAGTCAAGTTCAAGGTGCGCGCTCAACCCTCAACCCTTTACTGCACATAGTGGATAAAGACTCTAGAGTGACTAGCTGGCAATACCAGAAGCTTAGAGTGCAATGTCGAAGAAATTTTATTCTTTATCCAGCGGCTTAGGCAGATGCCGAGTGAGTATGAATTTCCGCTTCAAAACCACCTCTTGGAGTATTAAGTGGCGGCACCGGCGTCAATCAAGGATCCCAGGCATCTGATGACTTCCCGGCAAGGCGAACCACCAGACGGAAAAGGGTAAGAGGAGAAAGTGCGCAAGATGCAACAAGACAGCATGGCATGCCTGCCGAGCTAGCAAAAGTCGTGCTTACGCTCGGCACTACTCGCCGCAGCCTTCGTGCCCACCTAATCACCTACACGCCCACTCATACCCCGTTCTCGGCGCATGTAAGGGTGAGGTGAAAAGATCCCAGAACCAACAAATTCGGACACGCGTAAGCTACAAAAACTCACTACCTCGAAATAAAGCCCCATCTTAGCGAGCGCTGAGGTTTTATTGTAGGTCCTTTATTTACTTTCCCCAATCTAACCGCTCTATAAACACTGAACAGGGACTCGAATATCCACGGCCCGAACAATATAGCATGGGGTACAATTCCGTTTCTTCAGGGGCGGGCGGGAGTCGGGGAGGGACCGACTCAAGCTGGTGCACAAGATGAAGATCCATGTGCCGTTCATACGATCCCAATATACCGGACAAGGGGTCTATTCCCGATTCTTCTGGGTTTCCGACTGTGCCACAGTGATGCAGGAACAGGCGCCGCCTGCGCGGACGGCGGAAGTGGATATCGAGAGGGGAAGCGAGGCCATCCTTTTACCCTGGCCCAGGATGCCATTGAAGCAAGAGATCATCGGTGAGCTGTGCCGAGAATTTTGGGGAAAAAACAAGCGACCATCGCTCTCGGCAATCATGAAATGAGATGGGCGGCGTGGGCTTGCAACATGGGAGAATCTCTCGGCACAACCCCATCAGACCACATACACGTGCAGACCGCGCTGAGACTCGAGGTTCTCAAGTCATGATTCTCGGCTATTAGCTGGCGAGTTCCGTGGTGATTCATCGCTAGGAAGACCAAGTCGCACTGCCGTGGATGTCTCTTGGGAGAAGGCTTGATTCTTCCAGCTCGAGTTTTCTTGCTGGTCTGGTCGCTGGGTTCTGCTGTGGTTGGATCGTACGTACTCTAGATGCTTATCGTGGCATAGGTTGGTCTGAAGTCCGCGCCAAGTAACGCCACGGCGGTGTTGCTTTTTGTTTTGTCGGGACTCGACCGTCGCAGTTTACTTGCTAACCACCAGCGACCAGAGATCCAGGACGAATCCTGCAGCTTCCGAAACTGTCCAGCAAGCGCGCTTATTCGGTGCAGAAGCATTGCTGGGTCTAACGTCATTGGTCGAGTTACGAATATGACCGCGTTCCTGCCAGCCGACGGACTATGGCCGCCATACGCACAGATCTATACTTAGTCCACCGCGCCGTGCGAGTTTCTGGAGATGGCCGGTTTCTGGGTATCGACCTTCGCTCGAGACGGGAGATCCGCGCGTGACAACCAGCGTCCTGACTTCCGCGAGAGTCACCGCAGGATGCATTCTCGATGGGGAGAATACGCCCAATATAACAACAGCACGCAGCGCCATGGTGGACAATCCAACGCGTCGCGACGATTTTATCCACGGATTTCTGAATTTCTCCATCGCCCTTGCGGCCGTAAAACAAGGCCACGGAGCTCGATGGCCGCGTCGCATCCAGCCTAGCTGTCGAAAAAGAAGCTTCGTAGGACCTTCGTCAAAAATGCCCGAAAGAAGCAAGCCGCCTGTTGATCTCCCATGCCACCGCTAGTGAGATTGGGGCGATTAAGCTTGAGCACTACCGAAAAGTGAGGGGGGACGGATATGCCGTGATTCGTGGAACAGCGTCATCGGCGAGCTGACGATTGAGACGATCACGCCTGGCGTTTCTGGGACGCTGGCGGATGGATAGGCCCGGATATTGGGGTCTGAATCAGAAGACAATTGGATCCCGACAAGAGGGTTACTTCGTGGCTCGCCCGCGATGCCCCAAGTCTGGGAAGGATTGGGGGTGGTGCTGGGAGTCGCATCTGTTCCCGCACTCGAACTCCAAGGACCCTTCACACGGGGTTCTCTCCATCGCCAGCCGGAGTACGTTCCAACACTCTGAGCAGGATATCTGGGCTCTGGAGGAATGGGTGGTGGCTGCAGCTGCTGCATACACGAGAGCTGTTGTTGGCACCTCGCCGAAGAGACAGCCGCCTCCACACGCCTCCCCAAAAGTCTCAAGATTTCCCATGGCCTTGGAGATTCCCGAGGAAGACCCTCGCCGTGTCGTGGCACTCGCCAGCCCGAACCGCGCGCCTCACCGTTGCACGCCGGGCGAAATTGCACGCTTTCTGCCAGAGCCACAGCGCTCGAGGTTTTCCAGCCGCCAGGGCCTCCGCGACCAGCTCCTGTCCGTGCAGGCCCTACATCCTCCGCCGTGGCATCCCTGGCCCCACGGGGACATGTGCCGAATCGCACCTGGCCGCCCGAATGTCTGATGGCACCCTGTCGCTGCCGGTCCGTGTGATTTTCCACATGGCGCCCTCGATCTCCAGCGGGTCAATAGCACCCCGACCTCCCACGGCACAGCGTGGCACCTCGCTCCAGCTCCCAGGGTGCGCGGGTGGGGGAGATCATGCTCCGTCCAGCACGAAAATACCGCGCTGAGGGCCCGTCTAAACTCCTCACGGCGCGGCGGGCTCCTTCGCAAGCTCTTCCGCTTACAGATCCAGCACGGTTGAAAACCCCGTGCGGACGATGGGTGTTGCGGCAGTTCTCGGGCTCTTCCACCGCTGCAATATGTCTTAGATTAAGGTACAGGTGCCAGCGGCGGCAGCTGTCTGCTTGGGCACGGCCACGCCTGCATTGTTTCATGTTCGCGCAAGAGCCGGGAGAAATTCATCTGCCTTCGCCAGACAGCCGACTGCTGCGCTGCGTGCTGCAGCGGTGGCCGGGGTTCTCGGACCAGCCCAGGTGAATACGCACCAGAGCTCCAGGACTGCTCGCCGCGGTGCACTCAGGCTTGACGGACTTCCAACACCAAATTTCCCGCTCGTCTCTTTCGCAGCGGTCTCCTCTTCCTTCCACGGTGGAACAGCCCTCCTCCGGTATCGAGCTGCCGTAAGCACGCGCATCTTACCTGGACGATTCCTTCGGCATCACATGCCCCTCTCCCTCCCTGGCCGCCGTATTTATAGCAGCCCACGGCATTCCCACGGTGGCACCCTCCCCCATCCCAGCCGCCACAGCCCAGATATCTCGGCCATACCCCAAGGTCAAGGTCGTGAAACAGGAGTCCCAAATGCTTCAACGCGCCCTCACGGATTTGGATCTCACAGCCAGCTTTCGGGCCTCGACGATGCGACCCTCGCAACAGGCTAAATGTCTGATGCAATGGCATCTTCAGTCATGGCCTCCGTAATGTACTTCGCGAGACGAGGACGAGGGGGGTGTCCGGACCCTGGAACTCGCAGAGCTTTACTTACCATGTTTCTACCCCCCCTTGAGAGCGCCGACCACGTTCTCCACGGGGGCGCGGCACAACTCGCGGCTTTCCTTTTTCTCGGTAGTGACCGAAACGCAAGGTGCTGTGCTAGCATAAAAAAAAATAATGCCGTGATGTCCAATAAGGCTGTATCAACCACATGGCCGATGCCCGAGCTACCATATCTTTCAAGCTCTGGGTTCGTTTCCATGGGCTAAGCAAGTAATAACTCTGTAACGGACATGGTGTATAATAATTGCGATATATCATATTTATAGTATTTCTCCTCTATCCTGTCATTTATTCAAGCGGTTGCATTGGATCCCGTAAGGAACGAGTCAAGTCAACTCATTGCAAGCAAGCAAGCAAGCTCTTTCTGTTTACAGTTTTGTGTTACTGGCCGGCTGTCCAGCTGCAGTTCCCGGATTCGCTCGCGACTGTTTCTACCGCCCATTATTATCTAACATGTGTTCATCTCCTTTCGAATGCTGCTCAATTAGGCGCTTATTAAAGCCATTCATTCACCGGGCTTTCCCCCGAAACTTCCCAATAGCTCCTTCCTTACCTTACCTTACAGTAAGGTTCCTCCACCCACCCACCAACCCACCCACCATTTCCCCATCCCCGAATTCCAGTTTTAGCTACACCACCCACCCACCAACCCACACACCCAACAACATCCTCTCCCCTCACGTACATACGTACGTTCTTCAAACTTGGTAATTCCCTCCCTCCCTCCGTTGGTGCTGGTGCTGTGCACATCTGACATAACAAAAATTATTTCTATAAATAAATGAAATAATTCCTAGCTTTCGGACCTCTGAGCCTTATGAATGAATCCCCTTCCTTCCTTACTTTTCAACCTGATCGGCAGATGTGCATGTTCCTTGTCAGTGTCAGCGAATCCTGTTTATGCAGAGAATTGCCGGCGGGGGTAGTTAGTTTCCTCTTATTTGTTTATTTGTTTATTTATTTGTTTTTTACCGCGGAAAAAAAAAGTAAAGTAAAGTAAGAGTCCATAGACGACGACAAGGCTGTTATTGAGGCGGAGGGGGGGGGGGAAGGTATTGACGTGAAACTTACAAGGTGGGTAGGTATACGTACGTACGTATGTAGCTCGGTTACGAAATCCGGTATATCTTACTTTATATGAAAAGATCGAAAGGATTTTTTTTTTTTTCATACCTAAATGGCTATATATATTCCTACATACATAAAGTCACATTTCCCTAATTTTGATTTTTGATTTTTAATATCAGAGGTTCTAGGACTGGCCAGATTAGACTTGTATAAAATCCATGGATGATCTTAAGTACCGAAATATTTTTGTTATATATTGATGGTCTGTCAAATGGGTGGGTTCTAAGTAATATATGTATATATGTATGTCTATGAGCTTACTCGACTTTTTGAATATAATAAGTAGTTAGTTTTTAACTTATACTTATACTTATACTACGTATCACGGGTCTTAGTTCTATTATCTCCTATTTACCATCCCTTCCTTTCATAAGAAAATTCTATCCCTCCCTCCCTCCTTCCTTCGGATAACTTTAAGTAAAAAAAGGGCTACCCCAACCGAGCTGATGGAAAAATTGCTTGTAAATGATAGATAGTATTCTTATTCTTAATAGAAATTTAAAAGTAGATAGATAGGGATTCTATATACTAGCTACAATAATATGGTGATATAGTTACTTTCAAATTAGTTTATTTCTTATGGCGTTAAATAAACTATGAGGAAGGCTTCGTATCTTAAGTTTCGCGGCACTATTTATTTATATTATTAGTCACTTACTTATGCGAGAAGGATGGTGTTTTATATAAAATGCTTGACTGGTTAATTCATAGTGTAGAGTAAGTATCAGAATATATTTATATGACCTTATAATATATGACTACTTTAGTATTCCTATGAATAGCATTTGGGCTATAATTAGTACAAAGGGCTAGGAAGGTATATAAGGACCGTACTTAGACCTATGTAAAGAGAATAAAAGACAAGCATATCAATACTACAACGAGCATATACCTAGTATATAGAGACTAGGCATTGTACCCCGTAGTAAAGCAAGTACCCCTCGGCCTAGTTAACCGACAGTAAGCTATAGATATCAATTAAATTTATATAGTAGCCAAGCACTAGCTTGAAAGCTTTTAGTATTAATAACTTAAACTTACCCACATGGAAAGAAAGAGAATTAACAAGTGCGTTCGAGAAGTAAACATGTTATATTCCCCTTTCTACTTCCTTATTGTCGGTATGCTATAGCGGGGGAACCAAGGTAACTAATCACTCTGCGCTCATGTAGGACGCAGCCTGATTGTTGTGGTCTTGATTCGTTGTTGATTCTCTACTATGTCATGCCTTGGTGTTGAAGCTTAAGCCGGTCGGGTCGCATATGGATCGCATATCGATTCCCATAACGATTCCCAACCGTACCAACACTTATATACAAAAAATATATATATAAAGATTATTAAACTATAAAGAAAAACAAAATCTAATTCTTAAATAAGGGTTTAAATTAAAGATCTCTTTAATTTTATTAGTAAGAAACGCTCCCTTCTTTCTTATTTTCTTAGCTATAGTAGGTAGGTAAAGCTTAATAGAATTTACGATGATTTTATAGGCTATTAATCGCGTTTTCTTAGGGGATAGAATAAGTGTCTTCGATATAATTAAAATCTTTATATAAACTAGAACAAAAAAACTCTATCTTAAATATCCTATTATAAACCCTATTCTCTTACCTACGTTAAAACTATTACACTTCATAGACCACTGCGCGAATATTTATTTAATAGTTAACTTTTGAATTTTATTCCTTTATCTCCATTTCTCATCGAGGTATTTTTCTTCAATCCATCTTAATCACCCCATTCCATTTCATTTCAGCAAGGTATCTCCATATCTATCCATCCAGCCAGCCATTTTTAACAAACATATTCAACGCCAACCGAAATACAACGAAAGAAAAGAAAGGGGTGAATAGAAGAGTAAGTTTAAACTTAAATCTTCTGATTGATTGATTCATTCATTCATTCCGCATTTCATCTCATCCCAGACCAGACCAGACCAAGCACAAATCAAAAACACAATACCCCTCCCTCCATCCACTCATCTCAAACCGAAAAAAATCCAAGTCAGTAAAATAACTCAGGAATATTGACAAAGATTGGTTGGTTGATTTTATTGACCGTATCGTTGAATGAATTCGAATGAAGATGGAGGTTTGTGATGTTGTGATTGTGACGAGGTAAGAAGGTGTTGAGTGTATGCATTTATTCTCGTAAAGCCAAATCTACAAACGCCAGGATCATTCGAAGAAAAAGAAAAAGGAAAAGCTTTCTTGTTGTATGTGTGTGTCGGATTTGAAGAAGCCCAGAGCGTAAAGCAAAGCCTAGGGATTGGAGTTGTTGGATGGATCTAAAAATTAAAGTGGGATATTAGTATGTGGAATTCTTAAGATAGGGTAGGATAAGATAGGTTTGAAAAAGGGGGATAACTTACGAGCAAGAAAGACAATTAAGCCTCACCATCATCAACACCGTTTGCTTCATAGAATGAACCATCATCAAAGCCATTGCCTTCGAAGGCAGCTGGGATGGGATGAGTGGCATTGGACGAGAAGGACGAATTGGCATAGCCGTTCAAATGTCCGCCATTGCCGTTAGAACCGCCATTTGCAGTCAAAGCGCGCATGCCATCATGTTCGAATCGCTCAGCTTTGATTGGAGAAGAGTGCATATCTTCGTCGTCGGAGACTTCAGAATAATTGGTAGTGGTTTTTGCACGAGGAGTGGATTTGGTGACTCTGCCACTAGCGACTTTCTTCAAAGCTGGTTTCTTGGATGGGGAATCGAAATACGACTCCTCGTCATCACCATTTTCATTATCGAATGACTCCTTCTTTACGGCACCTCCCCTCTTAGAACCTGGGGTTGTTGGAGCCTTGGAGGCGCGCTTGCGTGGCGTAGGAGTGCCGCCATTATCCATATCACCTGCGATAGCTGAGAAAAATATTAGCTTGTTATTCAAGATAGAGATGAGTGAGTATATGAGTAAGGGGTTTAGAAAAACAAGGACGTAATGAAATTCGACCCAAGGAAATTCGCTATATATATCGTAAATAGGGAGGTGAAACACAAGGTAAGTTTGACAAAAAAAAAGGATACCGGCTTTCATAGCTTCGGTTTCTTTTTTAATAGATCTAAACCGATGCTCTAAAGCGACTCCTGTTGTTCCATCGTTAAGATGACGAGCAATTCCTAGCAGGGGAGTTAATATTGCAAAATTTAAGACAGCAAAGTAATGATTTCAAAATGCGAGGCAAATTTCTATCCAAGGAAATAACAAAAGGGAATAAAGGCAATAGGGTTTCAGTACGCCCGCCATTTTCTCTGAGTGCCTTTGCCTCTTTCAAGATCGATCGAAATCGATGTTGAAGAGCGACAGCAGTAGCATCAGGATAATATTTTGCGATCTCTGTAAAACCTCGCTAATTCTAATTCCTAAATAAGAAAATAAAATCTAAAAAACTGCTAGATTGCTTTAAACGACAAGAACTGAAAAGTAATCAAGGCAAATAGGCAAAATCTGACCCTTGGTCTCAAAAGCAGAACCAATACCGAGATCCTTGGGATCACCGCCATCAGCGATACATTTTCGTTGACGAGCAGCATTAGCTTTGATATTACGGAATTGAAATCCGATGCCTCCGCCTGTACTGTCGGTTCCGAAATATTTACTAATTTCTAGTGGGGTATATTAACGTTCTGTTCTTTTTTTGCCTGAAGCTCCGAAAATAAAAAAAAATAAAAGAAAATGCTATGCAGTACAAGAATAAAATAAAGAAATTGAGATGAATAAATAACGCAGAGCAGCAGTACCGCGAGTCATTTTAGCGCTCTTGATACTATCAAGATCGATATCCTTTGGATCAAGACCTGCAGCTCGCATTTCCAATTGTTTAGCGGCAATAGGTTTCAACCGATCTTGGAATTGGAATCTAAGGCCATTTGGCGTAGTATCGCTGCCCATGATCTTTGAAAGTTCTGTGGAAATTATTAACAAACATGTTCATGCTTCAAAACGGAAATTACAATAACCAAAAACAAGACAAACACAAAAAAGCAAGATTAAGCAAAATCAAAGCAAAAAAAAAAAAAAAAAAAAAAAAAAAAAAACAAACAATAACTCCCCCCCCTCCTGTCCTTGCAATCGATTCCATCAGCTCTAGCCTTCAGAATAGCTTTGACATCTGCTTTGATTCGAACAACAAATTGCCATTTGATGGCTGCGGCGGTAGCATCGCTTCCGAAGCAGGCGACAATTTCTAAGACTTGTCAAAACCCATATTTCTCGTTTGCGCTAAAAAAAGGACTATGCTGTGTAATGAAGTAAAGCAAGGTAAAAACTTCAAACTCCTAACCCTTCTTCAACTCGTCACTAAGGTTAAGATCTTTACAATCACCCCCAGCAGCAACGCAGTCTTTAACTTGTTGGATTTTAGGATTGAGATTTCGTTGGAAATGCTTGGCTAAAGCGCCTGCAGTTGTATCGCTACCAAAATGCTTTTGCAAAACTAAAATAGAAAAATTGTCAATACGATTTTGGGGGGTTTTCTTTTTTGATATAGTAAGAACAGAAGGAAAACGTGTAGTGTGTGATATTTCAAGAATAGGTCGGTCTGACTCTTGCCACCTTTGACTTCTCCAAAAGAGACAGTCACTAGAGGATCTTCGCCACGATTAACAGCTTCTCGAACTAGAGTAGCGCTTGGTTTGATATTTCGCGCAAAGTGCATGCTAAGAGCATGGCCTTTTAGACCACCTCCAAAGCATTTTGCTGTCTCTATTTGAAATCAACACATTGTTTTTGAAAGAGCTTTGAAAACTAAAAGGAAATGTGCGATGTGCAAGGGAAGGGGGAAGGAGCATGTTTGTGCGTGTGTTCTGACCATTGCCAGCTTCTCTTTTGCAAATGCCATTTAGCATTATAAATTCAGGATCACCTCCAGCTGCCAAGGTTGTGCGAATAAGCTTGACATCGGGTCTGACGACTCGGTCAAAAATATTCATTACAGCCTTGGAAGTGCAGGATTTTCCATAACAGCGTGCAATCTCTGTTAGGAACAATTAACAGATGCTTTTGAAATCTCAGAAATAATAGCAAAGGGGGAAAGTGCTGGATAATAAAACACAATAGCGTTGAATTTCTGACCAGTTCCAGTCTTGCCAGCTCCAACATTCTCAAACAAGGTAATGTTTTTTGGATCAATTCCTTGTATAACGGCGTCTTTTAAGAGTTTGACATTTGGAGTGATGTTGCGACAGAAATGGATTGAAAGCACATTTCGGTTTGCATGACTGCCATAGTATCTGATGATCTCTGTGGCTAATCATTAACTTCAAACCTCTGCGTAGGTGTGAAAATAAAATAAAGTGTAGAGTGCTTGGGAATTTTAATAAATAACGGGATGGATGTCCTAACGTCTTCTCTTGCTTCCGCCATTGCCAACGCTGACTAACAAGATAACATCTTTTGGATCGTCACCTCGAGCGCGGGCCGCAACAATGAGTTTGGCGTTTGGAAGCACGTCTCGTTTAATATGCATTTTAACTCCAATAGGAGTGCAATGGCTTCCAAAGCAAGCAGCGAGCTCTATAAGGAAATTCTGTTAAGTCTGCTCTGCCTATGAGAAAGAGCAAAAAACAAACAGCTTAGGCAATTGGGAAGTGTGATATGTGCGGAAAAACCAAATAACTACCATTGGGTTCCCGACTGCCATGACCCCATAGAACTTGAATCTGGGACAGGTCCTTCGGATCCCCACCAGCCCCGAGCGTCTCTTGAATTGCTTTTACAGCTGGCCGAACTTGCCGCATGAAGACATTCATAATAGAGCTTGGAGTAGTATCAGTGCCGAAACACCTAGCAATTTCTGGAAAGAGATCAACACAACGCCTAATGGAAAAGAAAAAGAAAAGCGCAAAGGTGCTTTATGTTATGAACATTGTGCTGGTAAAGCTGGCTGTTCTTACCACCTCCGATAGACAGAGAGATAGGATCAATTCCATTCTTGATAGCGTTATTCATAGCAATTGCATCTTTCTTGATAGACCGAAATCGGGTTTCAAGGGAGTGATAGGTACAGTCTCCACCAAATCTAGCAGCCATGGCTAAGAAAAACAATATCAATAAAGGGATCGAAAAGCTCGAAAAAAAAGGTGCGGGCAAAAGGCGTGTAAGTGCAGAAGCAAAAAGCAACAAGGTAGAACTGTCTTGACCCTGGCTACCTTTAGATCTTGAAGAGCCGGGCGCCTCAGAAAGCTCGACATCGTGAGGATCTTGACCAGCATCAACTGCAACTGTGAGAGCCTTGGCATTCTTCTTAATATGTGCCATTTGGCTCCAAATAGAGTGATATTTGACACCTCCACCGTAGAAACGACTAACTTCTAGAGAAGAGGCATTATCAGGAAGAGTGAGGTTTGAAGGGAAAAAAGTAAAAAAAAAGCACCGAAATATATAAAACAGCAGAATATCAAAAAGGACGACGATCGGGGTTGAAAGCAAGAAAATGTATCGCGTACCATTGTAATCGAGCTTCAAGCCCGGATGGGCGGCGACGATTGCTGAAAGAAGGCGCACGGAACTTTCATAGCTCTTCCAATTTGGCATCTTGGCTACGTTTGAGGGTGACTGTACAGCTTCTGGTTAGTAAGGGTGAACGCGTGTTTGGTGTTCCGATCTTGGATCGATAGAAAGTACCAAGTGGGATAGACGTAAAGCTCAAGCGTGCTGGTGTGTGTACAAGATTATGATTGAGCCTATCTTTGAGGGTGAAGGAGAGTGTGATGATGCTTTGGAGAAAAAGGGAGAAGGCAGCTGTGCTTGTGAGGGGAGGAAAAGTTGAAGTTGAACAAGGGAAGGGGGAAGTGAGGCAGGCGTTACTCGAAGCCCTTGTGAGAGGAAAGTTGAAGAAGCTCACGAGTCGGGATATCAAGAGAAGAAGATATTCTGATTTGTGCTGAGGCGTGGACGCGTCGCAAGATCGTGGACGAACTATCTTTGACACAAGAAGGTAAGCAGATACCCTTCAGAGTTCGATGTATTCAAGAATAATCTGATTGATGGAATGAGGAGAGCAAGATAGCTTACAAGTATGAGTTAATTGGGCGCTTGGCTGTCAGAGTTGATTGTTGCGGTCGAGGTTGTCGAGGAGAAAGAGAAGAAGAGAGGGGAGGAGGAGAATAAATAAGGCACCTGAGGTACCGTCGCAACAGGGTCCTCCTAGGAGCTATCAATGATTGCTTCTCGCCTGCATCGAGGCAAAAGTGAGCTCGAGCTCGTTCTCGTGAACGCTCTCCCACAGCCTTCTGCCTCCCCATCCCAACAACAAGGCCATTTCACCTTCAAATTAGCCCGTTCGGATTCCTATCTCGCCGCTACCTACACAGCCTCCGATGGCCTAATTTTCAACGCGAGTCTCTCTCACCTTTCCCTCCATGTCCCCATTCCCCGCGTTCTCTCGCCCAAACTCAGGTTCACAAACCCTCACGGCCCCTCACACTCGCCATCCCACCTCCAAGCGAGGATTGGTACCCCACCCACCCCGTCCTCATCAAGGCATGTAAGGTACCTCCCGAGCTCCCGCACTCCCGCCAGCCTATCAAACTCACACCGACATCTCGCTTCTTTTTCTGTTGGGTCAGGGCGAACACCGAGAGAAAGGCGTGAATGGGCTAGGGCAGGAATCTCTCGTGCCACGACAATGGTACTTCTACCGACGACAGCTGAGGTGCTTTGGCCTTTTCCATGTGAGGTGCTAAGGAAGGGCTTTCGCAGCTCATGAAATCCAGGGTTTGGCGCGTCGAACCAATTGTCGTGGGGATTTTTGGAGGGGTGTCAATTAGGAACTTAGTATCCAGGTTATGAAGGCGCTTTATCCTTGAGATGAGTATCGCCGGTGGAGGGGAAACAAGTTTTCAATGACGTGGCTGCGTAAAAAGAAAACTGTTGCTGATACCGATGAACTAATTAGGACCCCAAGACTGGGG
This sequence comes from Neobulgaria alba, assembly GCA_003988965.1. NCBI lineage: Eukaryota > Fungi > Ascomycota > Leotiomycetes > Helotiales > Gelatinodiscaceae > Neobulgaria > Neobulgaria alba. The sequence goes on from QYAM01000059.1 coordinate 53,000, forward strand.
AAATCATGAGGGGTAGATGTTGGTGGTGGAAGAAAATACTGGAGGCGGGGAATGGAACTTCTCCAAGTGCAGGTTGCCAAATTATAGGAATCGAACGGCCAAAATGTTTAATGGCTCTACCGCTAAACAAAAATTCTGTGGTATTATTACATATTACTATTACTTTGATCATCTATTCTAACCTAACCTTATATCCTTCTCCAAGCTAGAAATTCTCCCCGAACTGCCGGCCCTCATCCTTCCATTCCCAACTCCATTCCCATTCATATTACCGTTAGGAGTCAACCCCCTCACCATCTCAACCTCTTTCTCCTTAATAACCTCCGTTGCAGCCGGTCCGTCCCCATAAGCAAAATATTGCCCTCCTAAGAAGAAATCACAGCACATCTGAAACATTCCACATAACTTGAACGCCCATGGGATCTCTGTCGTCGCAGAGAAGAACCAGAACATTTTCATCATGTCGCCTGCTATCCACATTGCTACTACGGATAATCTGAACCCTTTACATGAACGCCTTTGATAGTTCGAGAGTACCTGAGGGACAGGTAGGGTAGCTTCGACGGAGAGGCCGATGATTCCGATTGCGGAGCTGTAAAGGGCGTAGAGGCTCGGGATGGGGGAGAGGAGAAGTTCGAGAGCCATAAGGGTTACAAAGAGGTAGAGGATGAATTGCCAGTATCTATTGATTTAGTTGGTGAGTAAATGGCGGATGTGATAAAACATGAAGAGAGACTTACGGCTTTGGAGACCGCCATTGCCAGAAATTATACGGTCTCGGTATGCCCAATCCTCCATTCGTGCCAGAAAATGGTAAATGCGCCTCTCCTCCCTTCGCAGTCGGCGAAGGCCGGTAATCAAGTCCAACTTTTAGAAGCACCAATTGGATCGCAATCATTATAAAGGACTGTATTAGAAGAGAAAGATCGAATTTTGCGCCTGGGTAATAGAATACTCTGCAAAACGTTCAATTAGCAGGTTGTCTTCCTCTTGATGGCCGGTTCGGAGTTCGCGGCATACCTTAACAAACTCGCAACCAACATAATCAGCGGGATATCCAGAGAAAATCCGGCACTTGATTTCGTCCGATGTATTGAATATGTTTGGTCGGCATATGAAATAATGGGCGAGATGATAATAAAACCAGGTGCTGCAACATTCGTGATGAAAGATGTGATCCACATCTTGGCTGCTGGTTGCTCGTTGCCAGGGACACTTTGGATTCTAGGTGGTGGAAAGAGAGGAATTGTGCATCGATACCGCAGGCGATGTTAATTTACAGAGAGGAAAGGGGCGAGAAGTTGGGACTGGAGACGCGTTGGATATGTTTGTTGGCCACCGGATGGGATTTATTTTGGGTTGATACTCAAGTCTCCACCAGGTCCACCGCCTAGATTGCATTCGCGGCAATGCTGCCACTTGACACCGGCATGGCGAAAGGGGCGATTGGCACGTGATGGCGATTGAACATGGAATTTGGAGTTTCCCATAGGAGGGAAGGCGATGCTGCCCACCATCGAGTAGACTTTATATTCAAGCCAAGTTCCGAGTGGACTAAAACGAAATTGCAATTCCGCGGGATGCGATTCAGAATTGTGGTTGAAAAGTCCTGCTCGTGCGTCGCTGGAGACAGAATTAAGAATAATGATTTGGCCAGTCTGCGTATCAATACACCGAAGTCCCAAGAATGACCTTGGCTTTGGAGAAGGTAGTTAGAGGATATACAAGTAGGATAAACCTCTATTCACTCGTTTCCTTTCCTTGCCCTCCTCTTCAAACGGCATGGACTGGCAGCAGGTTTCCGACTTTTGCAACCCAAGTAGGGAAGCCATCAACCCGATATAGCATTGAGAGTGAATAATAGAGGGGAGTGAATTACATATCGGTGTTTCTAGCAGAAGTCACTACAGAAGGCAGACTTCATAGCAGGCGATTCCATCCCTCCGCGCGGCAAGTTGAATCTGGTTCTGGGCCAAACCGGCAACGCGTCGGGGGACGGGTCCGTCTCCGGCGGGACATTACAAAATGTTTTTTTGACCCCGCCATCGGACTCTGGAGGAAGTGGTGGACATCCAACACCCAAGGGACCTGCGATTATGGATTACCTCGTTCTTCCTGGAGGCCCATGCCTCACATCATGGGAATCCCATAAGCTGGTTGCCTCGATCAATAAGAATGCCGAAGGACCCAAAGTCACGGCTGTGCAGGGGTTCTGGATCTATTATGTTCATCTGAAGCATTCTGACGCTGCAAAGGTATATTCTTCTCCAAGAACTTGCGTGGGATTGATTCTAATATCTTTTAGGATACAGAAGCTAAAACGAAGTTGATTCTACCAGATACGGACACCGATTCTTCTATCCTCCAAAATCCTCCGGCGGGTAGCCAAACATACTACATTGTCCCCCGAAATCTCTCGCCATGGAGTTCGAAGGCTACGAGCATCGCATATGTCTGCGGGATATCCGAGGTGGAGCGCATTGAAAGGGGAAGAGCTCTACTGGTCGATTTCGATGGTCCTATAGGGGATCCTCTTTCAATTTGTGATGTGCTGTTTGATCGAATGACGGAGGTTATCAATACTACGAAGCCGGATCCTGCAGAGATGTTTGCGGAAGCCGAGAGGTTGCCGCTGGAAGTTGTTGACTTCTCTAAGGGCTCACCGATAGAGATTCTACAAGAGTAAGTGCCCAGCAGAGCGCATACCATTTTGGTAGAAGACAGGGTTGATTCGGAGCAATTGGGGACACTCTATTCTGCAATTATTGGGAATCCATCAATGAGGGATGGGTGTCTGCAAAATCCCCTCAATTCATTCTTTGCACAGAATTCGCTCTAGCTAGGCTTGATGCTAATATCCTTCCACAGCTACAATAAGAAATTAGGTCTTGCTCTCGATGTGCCAGAAATGGAATACCTCGTTCAAGCTTCTCAAAGCCTCGGCCGAAACTTGAACGATATCGAACTCTTCATGTTTTCTCAAATCAACTCCGAGCATTGCAGACACAAGCAATTCAATGCTGGTTGGACTATCGATGGCGTGGCCATGCCAATGAGCTTGTTTGGCATGATCCGAAATACCCACGCCAAGAACCCAAAATATACTGTGTCCGCGTACAGCGACAACGCAGCTGTCCTTGAAGGAGTCATGGGTAACTTCTGGGCTGTAGACTACTCTACTGGAAGCTGGAAACAGACTAAAGAGAGGGTCGATTATTTGGCCAAGGTTGAAACCCATAACCACCCAACAGCTATTTCTCCATTTCCCGGTGCAGCTACTGGCTCCGGTGGTGAAATCAGAGATGAAGGTGCAGTTGGAAGAGGTTCGACTCCGAAAGCAGGCCTCTGTGGTTTCATGGTTTCAGATCTCTTAATCCCAGATTATGTTCAACCATGGGAGATGGATGTGGGTAAACCAGCGCATTATGCTAGCAGTCTCAGTGTCATGCTCGAAGCACCCATTGGAAGTGCCAGATTCAACAACGAATTCGGCCGACCCTGTTTGACAGGTTTCTTTAGAACATTGACCTGCGAAGTCCCCGCTGGAGCTGTAAAGGAATTGCGTGGTTTCCACAAGCCAATCATGATTGCTGGTGGGGTTGGAACTGTTCGACCTCAACACGCTCTCAAGAATGGTCGAGATGTCAAAGAGGGCGCACATGTTATTGTATTGGGTGGCCCTGCTATGCTGATCGGCCTCGGTGGTGGTGCTGCTTCAAGCACATCGGGAGAAAATTCAAGCGATCTTGATTTCGCTAGTGTTCAAAGAGGAAACCCCGAACAGCAGCGTCTTGCTCAGATGGTCATCAATACTTGCGTGGCATTGGGTGAAAATAACCCTATTGCTTTCATCCATGATGTCGGAGCTGGAGGACTTTCGAATGCCCTCCCAGAACTTGTCAAGGACGCTGGCTTCGGAGGAAAGTTCGAGTTGCGCCAAGTTGCCTCTGCAGACAAGAGCATGAGCCCCCTTCAAATCTGGTGTTGTGAGGCACAGGAGAGATATGTTATGCTTGTTAACGAAGAGAATATGAATCGTTTCACTGCTATTGCAAGTAGGTCTATTATAAACTTGCACGAAAAATAAGGCGCTAACAAGAGACAGAGCGTGAACGGTGTGCCTTCTCGGACGTTGGAAAAGTCATCGTAAAAGATAAAGATGGTGCTGCCCCTCTTATTCTGACGGATAGAGACTCGAAAGAATACCCTACCCCAATCGATCTACCAATGCCAGTCCTATTTCCCAAAGACAGAAAGTTGCAAAATAGCGTTAAAACTGAGGGTTCTAGCTCTAAAAGCAGGAAGGATGAACTCACAAGCTTCCATGCCGCAAACTCTTTAAACACCGCCTACCCCCAAATCCCTAGTCACGACCTTATAAGAAAAGCTGTCGAGAGAGTTTTCAAGCTTCCAGCTGTTGGCTCAAAGTCATTCTTAATCACTATTGGGGATCGTACTGTTGGTGGAATGACCGTAAGAGATCAAATGGTGGGGCCTTGGCAGACTCCTGTGGCCGATGTTGCCGTCACTATCACATCATTGAACGTGGGAGACAAAATTAAGACTGGAGAAGCTATGGCTTGTGGTGAGAAACCATCATTGGCACTCATATCTCCTGCAGCTTCTGCAAGAATGACTGTTGCAGAAAGTTTAATGAACTTAGCAGCAGCTCATACTTTGGGTAATCTTCCTCGCATTCGACTTTCTGCTAACTGGATGACTGCTATCAATCACCCTGGAGAAGGCGCGGCAATTTATGAAGCAGTGGAAGCGATTGCTATGGATCTGTGTCCTAAACTTGGAGTGAGCATACCAGTAGGAAAGGATTCGACTTCTTTGAAGGCTGCATGGAAAGACGAGAATGGCGCGTCAAAGAGTGTCGTCGCTCCCATGACAGTCGTAATTTCAGCCTTTGCGCCTGTTGAGAATGTCCGAAGCATATGGACACCAGCTCTGAGAAGACTGGAAGATGTTGGCGAGACAGTTCTAATGTATGTCGACCTTGCTCAACGCAAACAGGCATTGGGTGGATCTTCACTCGCTCAAACTTTCGGACAACTTGGAAATGCCACTCCCGATGTCCATGACACTCAAATACTAATAGACTACTTTGATGCTATTGGACAACTGCACGAATCTGGCATCGTCCTTGCTTATCACGACATCTCGGATGGTGGTCTGCTCACGACTATCGCTGAGATGATGTTCGCTGGAAGATGCGGAGCCGAAATTGTGATTGATGGATTTGCTGCTAGCAACGGATTAAACGATGTCCTTGCGGCACTCTTCAACGAGGAATTGGGAGCAATCTTCCAAGTACGAAAGTCAGATGAAACTAACTTCAAGCGCTGTTTCGCAACTTGCGGGCCTCCAGCGAAAATGGTCACTAAGATTGGTCGTGTACCTGCAACCTCCAAGCAACAACTCGCTATTCGCTATGGACAAGAATCTATCTTGCACATGAACCGAGTAGAAATGCAACAATATTGGTCTGAAACTTCGTATAGAATGCAAAAGCTGCGAGATAACCCAGCGTGTGCTGATGCAGAGTTCGAGAATATCACTGACAACTCGGATCCTGGTCTCCACTACAAGCTCACCTATGAGCCCAAGGACAATATCATGCCTCTCACAGCTACCATAGCATCCGCCTTTATTAAAGCGCCTCGTGTCGCCATTTTAAGAGAACAAGGTGTAAATGGCTATGCTGAGATGGCTCACGCCTTCAAAGCCGCTGGCTTCGTCCCGATCGATGTACACATGACAGATATAATCGATGGTCGTTCCCTAGCTGACTTCGTCGGTATTGCAGCATGTGGTGGATTCTCTTATGGAGACACCCTTGGAGCCGGAAATGGATGGGCCCAGTCTATTCTTATGCACAAAGACAACGCCCGTCCAGAATTTGAACGTTTCTTCGCTCGTCCCGACACTTTCGCTCTTGGAGTCTGCAATGGATGTCAGTTGCTTACAAGAATCGCCGAACTTATCCCGGGTACAGCTCACTGGCCCAAATTCATCGACAACCAATCTCAACAATTCGAAGGCCGAGCTTGCATGGTCAAGATTCAAGATAACTCGAAAACGCCCTCTGTCTTCCTCCATGGAATGAATGGCTCCTCCCTTCCCATCGTCGTGTCCCACGGCGAAGGTCGTGCATCTTTCAACTCTCATGCCGATCTTGAGGCTCTGAATAAGGATGGATTAATCCCCATTCGATACACGGATAACAGAGACAATGTGACGACGAGATATCCATTTAATCCAAATGGTAGTCCTGAAGGTGTGGCAGCTGTGAGAAGTTTGGATGGAAGGGTCTTGGCTATGATGCCTCACCCGGAGAGGACGATTATGGTTGATGTGGGAAGTTATGTTCCGGTTGAGAAGAGAGAGGAGTGGGGTGAGTTTGGTCCTTGGGTAAGAATGTTTAGGAGTGCTAGGAGATGGGTTGGTTAGATTGGTGGTTTGGAGAGAGATGGTGATGGGAGGATTTTTATTTGTTGTGGTGTTTGGCGTCAATGCTCATATGCAGAAAAAAAAAATATCCTTAGATACCGTAGTTAGGGGTGTGAGATTTAGTAGATAGATTACCTATCCATTACCATTTTTAAAGAAAGATGAGAAAATTTTCATATTTGAAATTTATAGTGTAAGATTCTCTTTCTTTCGTATAGACTCGAAATTAAACGGAATGAATACTGCTCTTTAGGAGAGAAATAAACGATTAATTTTGATATAGGGCGTGTAAGGATATAGAGCTAGAATATCCACAAGTGAAAGAAGGGGATAGAATTTTTTTTTGGTGTGAGTAATCGTGATATACTCGATAGTAAGGGTGGATTTAAAAATAAAGGTTGGGTGCGAAATGTGGGGACTATATAGGTAGGTGTTGAGAACTAGAAGTATTGCTAAAGAAGGCCGCGTCTTCGTTCGGAACAATTCGTGGGAATTGTCATTAAAATGAAAGCCTTATTTTCTAGTCGAGATAGATTATTCTCAATTTAATGTAACGCATGAAGTGATACACTTTAGCGCATCTACTCGGCCACCCAGGCGTACAGCTTCAAGGATAAATAGCTAATATTAATTATTATTCTATTCTCTAGAGGATAATGAGGTAAAGAATTCTATGTCTCTTCAGGGTTGTTATTCAAGACCTAAATGTCCAATAATTCGTAGACAAAAATCGTACTCTTATTTCTCCACCAAAGAGGACGGCGGTGCTTTGTAAGATACTCTAAAATTAATAGAATAAATAGTACTCTTCGGGTAAGAAATAAATAAATAAATAATTGTAGCGTATGAAATTTAGGGTAACTAGATTTTAGAGATAAAAGCTTTGGGCCTCACAGAAGGGAGGAATATTTGCCTATTGAGATATTCGAAACAAGATTATTTTATTAAGTGAATTAATCCCTTTAGCTGTTCTAAATATGCCTGCCTTTAAATAGGGCATGTATGCGCCTTAAGGTAGATGTCTTCAAATCCAGTTACTAAATTCAGCTTCTATTTCTCCCCCGAAGAGATCGTGGTTCTAACCCGAAGCCAGGGATAGTTTCCGACTGCGACCTTAGCCTGCGACTTCGCTTCACTTTCCTGTCCCCCATACACGCACAAGGATGCCGCCAGATGACTTCTGTACTCCGAGGTTCTGGAAATTCATCAATTCCCCGCAGCATGACGATGGGATCCTCTTGGTGTTCTATTCGGGGGTCACATTGGCCCGATTCGCTGGATTTCAGGGTTGGTAAGACGCACGTGCACCGGACAAGGTTACTAACCTATCTCTTATCAGCAAGTTCAACCCCAGATCCCCCATGTTTTGGCTCCAGCGCCCTCCTCTCTTCTTCTTTGGCATCAATTTCGGCTGTTCGCTTTATATCTCCATCATAATCGATTCATAGATCCTGGGAACGAGAAATAGCGGAATTGGAACATATCGAACAGCCCGACGCGATGGCTGAAGCTCAACCCCCCAAGGATTTTAGTTATTTCTTCTCTAGAGTGACGCTTGCGAGGAAGGAAAGCAGTGTCAAGTCTTTCTATAAGTATTTCCTCATTCCAGGCGTTGGGAATTTAGCTGGCGGTATGTACAATTAAATTTCATCGTCCACATAAAGCCCTGGTACCTGTCACCATCAACGACTAACACAACGTTCTTACGACAGGTCTACCAAATGCATCTCTCTTCCCATTCGATACCCTCGAGGCTCAAATCGCCAGACCAGACCGATTCAAACCTACCCCAAATGGTCCCAATGATCCGAGTAAAGACCTTACCGCTAAGTTCGCGGCCACAGCTCTGAACAATACAAGAGACACTTCCGCAGCATCCCATATAACTGTTCCGCATACCTCCGCTGTTCCCAATCTTATGCAGAAAATCGATCTAACAACCGCTTTACAATATGGACAAGCACTTGGATATCCTCCACTTCATTCTTTTCTCCGTCAATTCACTCGAGAAAACCTTCATCCAAATGTCCCATACCTCAATGGACCAGAAATCATTCTTACATGTGGAAATACGGACGGATTCTCTAAGGCGCTGGAATTATTAAGCAATGTTTGGAGTGAGGAGAAGGATTGGGTTGGAGAACGTCCAGGTATTTTATGTGAGGAATTCGCGTATATGAATGCAGTTCAAGCTGCTAGACCGAGGGGAATACAAGTTGTCCCTGTGAAGATTGATATGGAAGGTATGGTACCTGATGGTCCAGGTGGATTGGAAGATGTACTTGCAACTTGGGATGATAGTAAGGGAAAGAGACCTCATATGTTGTATACCGTTACGTAAGTCCCACCAACACTCTTTACCGTAACGTAAAATACTAATGTCGAATTTAGAATTGGACAAAACCCAACCAGTGGAACTCTTTCAGTTCAAAGGAGAAAAGATCTATATGCCATCTGCAGTAAATATGACGTAATAATTATCGAAGATGATCCCTACTGGTATCTTCAATTCCCCACTGCCGCTCTCCTCGAATCTCAATCTCGCAACCTCCCCGCCCCACCTCCAGCACCTATCCACAAATTCTCCAAATCCTCTGGCTACCCATTCCTGGATAGTCTTGTCCCTTCCTACTTAAGCGTCGATACTGAAGGCCGAGTAATCCGTCTCGACACGTTCTCCAAAACCGTCGCTCCCGGCTGTCGTCTCGGATGGATAACAGCCCAACCAGCAGTAATCGAGCGTCTCCTTCGAATAACCGAATCTTCAACCCAACAACCCTCCGGATTCGTACAATCCACAATCTCAGAGCTAATAATGGGGTCCCAACCCACCACCTCCCTTGCATCGTTCAAATCTAAAAAATCACACAAAGAAATCGCCGAGTTCTCTGGTTGGCAAACAGAAGGATGGGTACGTTGGCTCGAAGGCCTACGAGGAAGTTACGAACGCCGAATGAATACAATGTGTACGCACCTCGAATCATCCCGTTACCTTCTCAAACAAAAAACCCCTGTCATAAAATCCCCGGATGAGGAAGAAGACTGGCAACTAATCTCCAAAACCTCACTCTACTCATTCTCCTGGCCTCGCGGCGGAATGTTTGTCTGGGTAAAAATAAACTACCCCACCCACCCTCTCTATTCAAAATTCTCTGGAGCTAAACTCGCACGTCTCCTCTGGATCTACCTAACCACCTCACCGCATAAAGTTCTTGTTGCACCAGGAGCGATATTCAGTCCTACGGATGAGATTTTGGAGAAGGAGGGTTGGAAATATTTTAGATTGTGTTTTGCTGCTGTTACGGAGGAGGAGGTGGAGAGTAGTAGTAAGAGGTTTGGGGAGGGAGTGAGGGCTTTTTGGAGGATTAAGAAGGAGAAGGATATGAAGGATATTGAGGATGGGATAGATGCTATGGGGGCTGAGGGAGTGGTTGATTTTGGGAGGTTTGTGGGGGCTTGTTAGAGTGGATTTGGAGTTGGCTTTGAGTATAGAGTGGATTTGGTTGGGTAGAGGGTGGGGGGGGGGGGGGTATGAGCTTTCATATTTCGGTTTTTTGATTTCTATCTCGCTTATATTAAAGATACTATGAATATGGTTTTAACACTCCTTATCAATATGAAATTAAATAATTTCTTTATCTGAAATTTATTACCATCCAAACAATGTAAAACTCCCATCTTGTCATGTTAAGAAGAGTATTTGAGAATTACCCTAAATCATCTAAAATATCTTGGGCATAGGAGGAGGTGGGCACGGTAAGTGGTAGTCATAGCCCTTAAAATTTGGTTGGAACTTATTGGCTGCTAGAAGCATTATTATTACAACCAGTCTATCGAGCGTTATTTATTGACCAATCTGACATTCAAAACATCTATCTAAAAACCCAGCCAATATCTACATTTGCGCTTACACTAGCTTCCAGCTCCAAGCCCGCGTGGTAGCTCGACTTGCATGAAAGCCACTTTCTCAATCAGTCCGCGTAACATTCAGGAAGGACAGCCAATTCTTTCGCAGTCGTTGGTGGTGCTGCTTTAATTTCTTCGATCTTAGGTTTCTGATTTTGATCAGCCATTGTCCTCGAGACTCCACGTTCACTGTTTCCAGATCGAATGCTCGAAATTGGGAGAAGAGAAGATGCTTTTCGGGCTCTAGTTTCAAGAGGCTTGCTGTGTGGATCCTCACCGTTGGCTGATTCATATTCCAATGATTTGACAAGCTTGTAGAGAAGAACTGCGAGGACGACACCTGCGATCGGTCCAACCCAGTAGATCCAGTGGTTGCTATCAAAAGAGCCGTTGACAATGTTTGGGGCTAGAGATCGTGCTGGGTTCACAGAGCCGCCGGTCCAGAAGAGACCTAAGAAAAACAAACATTAGCTTCTCGAATGCCCGGGTTTTTGATTTGCAAATTTGAACACTCACCAACTAGTTCCGCAACGAACAGAGACATGGAGATACCAATGGGCGCAAGGAAGGTACCAGTGTGTTGTTCCGCAGCAAGCATGAAAATAGTGAAGGCTAATTGACATGTCAGAAGCATCTCAATTATCACTGCTTGTGCGTTGCTTGTTGATCCACCAAGCCCAGTCCCGATATGCAATCCTCCATTGAAGAGAGCGGAGACCATATAAGCAGCAACAATCGTGCCCACAGTCTGTGCAACACAAAGTATCGCGCACCGGGCCCACGTTATTGCTCCTATCAGCGCCATACCAAGGGAGATCTAGAAGGAAAATCTAGTTAGCTAGCTATCCTTCAAGTCTAAATGTTCCAAAAGGTAGTAAAGGTTGCTGACATTCTCTCAAGTCACATACCGCAGGATTAAAAAGACCGCCGCTAATTCGAAAGAATGTCCAGGCAGTAACCATTAAGGATGAACCAACTGCAGCGGCCATGTAGAATAATTGCTCTGGAGTATGTGAGTCTGTTGCTGTTGAGACCCCTTCATTCTGCTTCTTGTTCGAGGCAGCACTTGCAGTTTCTGCTCCCGCAAATGCCATGAAGATGAAGAACATAGTGCCGATTAGCTCTCCTAGGAAACCGACGACATGCCCGCGAGCTCCTTGTGGAAGAGCTTCGAAGACCCCTTGGAACGCTTTCTTGAGAGGATCGACACGGCTGATTGCTGTGCGAGATTTGTTGATGTTCAAAGTCGGAGCGCGCTCCATTTTGCCGGTTGGGTAGTAGTGACAGAATAGGAAGTGAAGATAACAATATTTGAGGTGATAGCGTGAAGGACAGAGGATATATTAGGAAAGTTGAGAAGGAACGAATATAGCTAAGGTTTGCGGAATAGAGGGGAGGAAAGTCGAAGTTTGATATTTGGATTTTTCTGACACTACACTGGTTTGGTCGTGCCTGCTAGATGAAGTTTAACATCCAACCATGTTGGGAAATTGCACTTGCAAATATCAACAGCTCCTGGCCGATCAGATATCTAAGATAAGAAAACCGAAGTTGCACCCACTTAAGCAGGTAGCTGGATGCGAGAAAAAAGGTTTTACCGCGTGCATTTCCAAAGCTTCCACCTTTCTTACATCTACACTTCAGGAGACTATCTCCTCATATTTTGCTCGACGGCACATTCTCACCTGCTTGCTTATATAGCTCTCGCATCCAAAGGCCAAACAACTCATTCGTTTTTCTATCTCCAGGGGGGTTGAGCTGGCTCCCATAAATCCCCGCAAGCCCAGCACTTCTGTCCACAAACCACAACAAATTTGGATACCCGCCCCAAGCCATCGAATACTTCCTCCTCTCACCAGGTATGTCTTCCATAGTGAGCAAACCTCCAAGACCCCAATCAACCTTCGTCCCCATAGGAAGACCACCAAAACCTTGGTTAACTCCTGGAATCTTCAACATATCCATAAGCACTTGTTGAGATGCTTTCGAAAGATGAGGTTGGAACATATATGCGACAGTTTCTGGCTTAAGAAGCTTTCCGTCATCGGAAACAATACTATGGAGCATCTTATTGTAATCAAGAGGAGAACCATAACCTCCAGCTCCGCCAGCACAAGCACCAGGCTCTCGATTCCAGATGGTGTTGCTCGTGTACTGTGCCTTACCTTCAGGGTTATTGGCAGTTCCGATTTTGCTGACGCCTCCCTCACGCTCGCTCATATCTGCTAGCTTTTTCCAGGTCGCTGGATTTGTTTTAGGGTGAAATGTCATGCTCCTCATCCCGAGAGGTCCCCAGACATTCTTTTCAAGGTAAGCTTCGAGGGAAATGTTACCGTTCACTCGCTCGACCATCCATCCCGCCCAGTCAATGCCGACGCTATAACCCCATGACTCTCCTGGAGCGAAGAGAAGAGGAAAGGTGAAAGCCTCTACCATATTACCTGCGTGCTTCATATTTGGGGTTATTCCTTGTGTGGTTCGGTATCGTACCAAAAGAGGACCTAAGATTCGTGAGTTCAAATCTTTTTCCAGAGGTGGTAAAACTCACTGAGAAAGTCATAGCTTAGCCCAGAAGAATGTGTTAGGAGGTGTCTAAATACTTGTCAGTAGCGAACTCAATCCACCCTTGCTGATAACCAACCTCAGTGTAATGATCTTAGTATTCTCAAGTAAAATCGCCTTATCTTTCCCATCAGTTCCCTTCTCAAAACCCGTCAAAATCTTCACTCCTTTCAATTCAGTTAAAACCGTCGTAACATCGTCATCTAGGTTCAATAATCCTCTTTCAACACATTGCATGACAGCAATTGTAGTCATAAATTTTGTACAAGATGCTAACCACATCGTTGCATCAATTGGCATTGGATCTCGTTTTCCATCTTTGAGACTTCTATTTCCGAACGCTTTGCTATAAGTGAATTTGCCTTGAGGATAATTAGCTAACGAGACCCTAGTCATATCTAGAAATGAGGAGACTTACCAGAGGCATCACTAGCGAATAAAACCGCACCGGGGATCTCAAGATCTCTACTCGCTCTCTCCATCCGCTGTTCGAAAGATTCACTTGCCATTTCTGATGATTTAGATAGCAGCTTTTAACCGACTCGATAATATATTTGCAATTCGAATTCCTCAATGCTACCTCGCGTATGAAAAGACAATACATATCTTTACAAGAACTTCGGCACAACACAACAAATCAAATACTACCAAAAGCTTATTCTCAAACAATCAACAAAACGAAAGACAAGTCTGTTCATATGTACCACATTCCCCATGTCCCACCAGACCTCCAAGCGAAAAGGAATGAGAGAACGGTATAGCCTCGGATACTCCGATTCCCCCGCCCGAGGTCACCTTCTTCCCTCGATCTTACCCATAATCTCCATGACACTTCCAGCAACCCATCATAAGTAGGTACGAGTTCTACCGTACCTCCCCTACCGTACTAAACCAAACCTTTACCAGTATTTTCTCATCCCAAAACAGATAGAGCTTGCGAAGCCACCCTTCGAAAATGAAAAAGAATAATTCATTCACCGCCTCCTTATTATTGATAGAAACACGTTTGATTTCCCTTTGTTCTGTTAAATTGCGATGATTGGCTCGAATAGGAAGTCTTTGCGATTTTCGACAGAGAACCAGGAATTGAAACATATTTTCGCCGAGGTAAGCTAATTGTGGATGTTTCTCGATTGTACTCCGTGCGGCTTATTGTCGGTGGAAGCGGGAATTGAAACGAAGTGGGTATCTTACACCGAAGATTCACGATGGGACTTTCTTAAACAATGTTGAAAAAATCTGCCTTATTTTCGCCATTTGGAATATACGAAGTTGAAAAAGGGCACAATCGCAGAATTAGAGGATTTTGTGCAAAGTATGGGGTTTAATTAAATTGCATGTTTTGGAATACAGTGCGTTTGATTTCAGGGAATGATTTTGTGAAAGGCTTAGCTTGATGATTGATGTCCCTTTCTATGATCAGGTAGTTTATAGGTTTTATAATTTGATAGATGCAGCAAATACCATTAATCTACATACATAAGTATATATATCCCATTTCCGGACTTTGAAAAAAATTCCTCGTTCTCCTTTCCTTTCCCCAAATGTCCTACCTAAACGCCATACCAATGCTTAAGCGCTTGCTTGCTAGATTGCCCTTTTCCTCAATCTAATTTCTTTTTTTTCCATACATAGTTTACAGCACAAGATTTTTTTTCGATTCGTTTCATTTTGAAATGTGAGGGTTAAAAAAGGGTGATTTTTAGAGTGGTGGTTAATTAATCCATTCCGACGTATTTAAACCAATTTGGTCGACAATCTTCTTTCATTAACCAGGCTTCTCCGTCTGTGAATCGACCTGCTGCGCAACCTTTGCATTTGGGGGAGTTGGGACAGTTGAAGTAGGGGATATGTTGGTAGCCTATATCGCGGAACCTAGAATTATCGTATTAGATAGGAATGAGGAATTAGGGTATAGGAAAAGGGTTTACCAATGAATCTTGCTTGAATCTTCGAATAATCCAAGAGCGATGCTGTGAACTGGCGCATCTCCCCATCTTTCGTAGAAGAATCCTCCAGCTCGGTCTAAATGGTTGAAGTAATCTTCGTATGCTTGACTTCTCCAGAAACTTAAATCTGCGATTTCAAAATTCGACCAGAAATGGCAGGTTGAGTATCCATTTGCTTTGTCGTTGTGTTCGGGCCTCCTTTCCTTATCCGTCAACCATCTCATTGCATTATTCTCATGTAGATATTCTGAATGTTGGGCCAGGAACTTCCTAGTTTCGGGCCACAATTGAGGAATTGATTGAGGTGCATCGTAAAGGTTGATTGTGAATCCATAAGTCTTGTTGTGATCCGCCATGTATCGGAAAACATCGTAATCGACGTCGCAGAAGAAATGGACTTTGGGTTCGACTCGCCAGTAGTACTGGGTATCTGCCAGTGCTGGATGTTTGTAGAAGAGACCGCTGTTCCATCGGCACATTTGATGGTAGGACTTCATGCTTCCGTATTGGATATCGTTCTCTTTGAGGATTTTGGCGGATTCTTGGAAGAGTTCTTCGTCGATCCAGGAGGGGACTTCCCAATGCTCTTTAGGGATTAATTCTACGAGCATGTATTAGCGCTTGGAGATATGAATTCCTGGGATCTGCCTTTACCATATCTGCATTCTGCTTTTGTCTCTGCCTGCGTCCTTCTCTTGAAATCTTCTGAGAATGGCACATCATTGAAAAAGGTCCATGGGTAGTTGAACTTCGAGTTCCAGGTTCTCTCAAGATCCCTCATGGCCTGGACCATTCCCTCGACCTCTTCATTGCGAACCAAGGATAAAAGTGTAGCATTGATCCGGTTTGTGCCTTCCGCGCCAAGCCCGTATCCGTTTTCTGCTCGCCATAACACGCCCTCCGGTTCTCCCGTTACTACAGTCATAGTTAGCAGACAGCCTGATGGCCAGAAGAGGGAGGAGGAATACATACAATCCAGATTTGGATCTCGATCCATACTGGGCTCTATGGGAGCTTTTGGCGCTGCCGCAGGGCCGAATACCTCGTAGAGGAAGAAGATCCATAACCCTATCGTCACCAGGACGAGCATTCGAATTGGTCGTGCCAGGGCCATATTGTGATGTTGCGTTGTTGTTGCTGGTTTCCAAGTTGCGTCGCCTTCTGGTCTCCTAAACGGCAAGTTCCGCTACTATCAGAGCTGCCCCTGATACCGCAACTGGGCAACTGACATCTCAGGCCGCAACACAACCTGGTTAACGCGTCTCGCAACGCGTCAGAGCCGATTGACGCATCTCGACATCTCGACATCCCATGCCTCGGCCGATCAGGCGGATTTGCACATTGGTGGTGCTTCAAGATGGCGCATCTTGCTGCGCTGGGAGCTTTGACGGAGGAGCTGGTTACTTTACTGACGTCCACTACCGCCCAGGTACATCCCGCCCTCAAACTCCCGATACCGCCCCTCCAAAGCCAATCTCGAGGAAAGCCACTGACCAAAGAGATAGTCGGACCTTGATAGATTCAATGTCTACCGTGAGACTGCCCTTCGATCCATACGCTATGGCAACTACCCTCGTACAAATCAATTCGATGTGAACAGCCGATTAGAAGGCTTGGGAGAGAAGCTTCGAGTATACAATGAAGATCCATTGGCCGATGCTCTGGAGGAACGGCTAGCCCTGTTAACCAAGATAGACCCGAAATGGACACCAGAAATATTACATCTCCTTCTTGAGCTCTCCGATAGCCCAGTCAAAAAATCGAGGCTGGAAAATTTAGACTTTTTGAAAGGCCCAGATCCAGGTACAGGCCCACCCTTGAAATGGAGAGATCTTGTTGCTGAAGATCCACTGCTGCGGGAAAAGAAGATTTGGAAAAATGTCGATTTTGCTGCAGAGAGTTCGGATGAGGAAGAGGAGTTTGGGGATATTCACTCGGAACTTTCAGGCCCAACGGAATCGACGATAGAATCAAGTGTGGACAATGACTTTTATACAAGACCCGAGGACTACGCTGTAAACCCAACAATTGAGGATGGGTTGAAACAACTCCAGAAAACCCAGTTCTGGCAAAGGAAGCCTAATGTGGATGGGATTAAGCTCGAGACAGTTAAAAAGCCAATATCGGAACTTCAAGTAGTCCGTGAGGTTCTCTTCATGCTTGGGGGCAACCCTACTTCATTGTTCGACATGCAGAAGGAGAAAGAGCCTGCAATTTTTCCCTCAAAGGGATATGCTTTGAAGCATGCTTCTGTAGATGCTTATGTCAAGCTTACCACCTCCTTAGCTACGGATGGGGCAGCGATTTGGACTCTACGAATTTGGACAGAACGTTCCCAAGAAAGCCCATTGCTTCAAGTTTTACAAAGTGCTATCCAGGACCATCTCATGAAATTGGACTCATTCTTGACAACCATCCAGAAGCGATTTGTCGCGCCAGACGGCGATGTAGTCATCAGCCTGCTTCGTCTGCAAGAAGAGCTCAAGCCATTTCTTCAGCCTCTAGTAATAGTCGCAGGGATTATTAAAAGGTTAACCTCAGAACGCTACTCACATGCTTTCCGATACTTGGAAATGTTCTATGACGAAACCTGCGCTTCTCAAATGGCTGGCAACGACGGCGTGTATAGTTTTATGGGTAATATCTTTTTCCAGTGCTTCCAAATTTATCTTCGTCCTATCAGGACATGGATGGAGGAAGGGAAGTTGGCCAAGGGCGATAAGATTTTTTTCGTCTCAGGAGATTCTGCAGAGGTCGAGCCAGCTCTTCTCTGGAGATCAAGGTATAAGATCCGTAAAACCCATGATGGTACCCTACATGCTCCACGATTCTTGACCGCAGCTGCCAACAAGATCTTCACCACGGGAAAGAGTGTTGTTGTGCTTAAACAGCTTAATCGTTTTGAGGCCCTGCTTGCGTCGAGAGATATCTTAGAGCCGACACTTGACTTCGAGACTGTATGCAATCCAAAAATATTAGGCCTCGCCCCGTTTTCAGAGCTTTTCGATACCGCGTTTGATGCCTGGGTTGAAAGCAAGCATCAACACGCCTCTATGCTTCTACGCAAGACTCTTTTCGATTCGTGCGGACTCCACACGGCACTTGATGCCTTGTCTCACATATATTTCATGTCAGACGGCATTATGGCGTCGGCTATGACCAACTCAATATTCGACAAGCTCGATACTTTGAACCTATCCTGGAATGACCGTTTTACCCTCACTGAGCTAGCGCAAAGTACGATTGGCTCCGTCCCCTGCATCGCGGCCGATCGACTTCGTATGGTCGTACGTCTGCTTCCCCTAAAATATCGAGACGTGACGAAATGCAGAAAGACCGTCAAGATTCTGCGCATCCTGGATCTAAAATACAACCTGTCTTGGCCAATCCAAATCATTCTAACGCCACCGACCATCTCTTCCTACCAGAGAATCTTTACGTTTCTTCTAGAGATTCGCCGAAGCTCACACATTTTGTCTAGAAACCGTCTAGTCAATAATGAGTTTTCATCCACAAACAGCGCCGACGAGCAAGCATTATATTACTCTCTCCGCACCCGCTTACTTTGGTTCACGCAAACTATATACTACTATCTTACAGCCCTTGTTCTAGATCCGTGTTCGAAAAAAATGAGAGCGGATTTAGAGGCTGCTAGAGATGTGGATACCATGATCCAGGTTCATTCTGCTTTCATCAAGACAACAATCGATCGTGTTTTGTTAGGAAGCAAAGTAGAACCCATTCAGAAGAGTATTGTTAAACTACTAGATCTAGGCATTAAACTCGAGGATGCGCAAGCAGCTAATGCACTTGCCAGTAAGGAAGCTCTAGAGGAACAACAAGAAATGATGGACCTTTCCATGGCAAGCCTCGGACTACAAACTCCAAGAAGAGGAGGAAGACACTCTCATTCGAGAAGAAAGCAAGATCTTGATTCTAGTTCGGATGAAGAAGAGGATCCAGATGTTGACCTTAGTATCTTATCATTATTTGATGATGTTAAGGACGACTCCTCGTATTTGGAGAATTTGAGGAAACTGAAAGGAGATTTCGATCGATTGACAAGGTTTGTAGCAAGTGGGCTAAGAGGCGTTGCTAGAGCTGGCGGAGGGGATGAAGCGAAGAGTTGGGATATTCTGGCTGAGATGCTGGAGACTGGTTTGATGCCTGGGATTAATGGGCATCGATGAGGATGAAAGAAAGAATGCGATAAAAAATCTAAGACGGATTTAGAAGTGATTCGCCCTGAAAAGTGAGGAATGTTGTGTCATTCGCTATAAGGCTGAATGACTATCAGCTGCGAACGAGTACCGTTTTGATAGCAGAAAATCTTGACTTATGGAGGCAGGTAGGGAAGTATGGAAGACAAAGTTCCCCATATTTTATTGCCCCATCTGAGATAGTCTTCTCACAATCCAGCTTCAAATTCCACCGGAATCAGACACAGCGCGCCTGCCCGAATTTCCGAATCCACACCAATGATATTGGGAACACCAGGAATGTTTTCTCTGCAAACGAACTTCACGATTAACGTATGGGACACACATTTCCCTTGGTATTTACATAGAGAATTTTATTAAATTAGGAAGATCAACAACATCTTTTGCAAGAAAGAATGGGTCTAAAAACATCGGTCTACATATATTCCAAAGTAAATTTGAATAGAGTATTTGAGGTATAAATTCATTGGAAGAATCCTGATTCTCTCTCGCTTCTTCACCTCGACTCTTATCTCACATCTACTCTCTTCTTAAATCCAACCACTACGCCTCTTTCCAGCCTTCAAGAACTTCTTATTATCATGGGTTTCTACGGACTTCTCCCGGCTCACAAGCCAACTGCTCGATACTACAGCAGTAGCCAAAAACTCGTCCTCACCGCCTCCGGTGAAGCTCAAGAGGCTACCTCTGGCATCGGCTTCACTCAGAAAAGCTTTGCGGGAGGTCAGTTCGTTTTCATGCATACCTGTCACCTTTTGCTAACACCTTCCTTGCAGGTCTACTATTCAACTTTGGAGGATGGACCGGCCCCTTGGTCAGTCCACCAACAACCTTTCAATACACCCGTAGCTCAGTCTTCTCGATTGTTCTACCCAACCGTACCACCCCCTCCAACACAGTGATAATCTGTTCTCAAACCAACCCCGAAGGGGCCGTCGTCAAAATCGATTTCGTCGAAGGGCCATCCTCCAAAGCAGTCCTCCCACCAATGGAACCCGGTCCTATTGTCCTCCCCCAAGGAACTTCCCAAGGCGATGAAAACATGACAGTCCTCTTCAAAATGCCTTTCGAAATCAGCAACACCTCACAAATCGATTCAGGTGGAGCAATCACCATCTCTTTCGATCCAAACATGCTAGACATGACAACCAGCTCCATCCAATCCTCCACCATAAACTGGACATTCAACTCCCTCCAAACGGGTAACACCCAAATCGTCGTCAACACCAACCACGGTATTTCTCAACTTGTCCCTTCCAAAAAGACCTACGACATCCGAATCATCGTTCTTGATGAAAAATCCAGATCCCTCGGTATGATCTCCTCAGCTTCATCTCAAAAATCCGATCTCCCCCCCAGCTGGCTAGGCTGTATTAACATCGGTTACAACCTCATTCAAAAAGTCTGCCCCAAAGCCGAACTCTACACCATTCACGCCACGCCCACTCATTCAGGTCCAGTCTTCCATCCCTTAGAACTCTCCCAACTCCTCATCACCTGTCGTCAAGCGGATAATAAAGGAATGGCAAATATCCGTAGTACCGGCTGGGGAGAATTTGGCCCTGTTGTTCTGAGTAAGGAACCTATGGTTGGATTGGCGAATTTGGAATGGCCGGTTGAAATGGATATTGTTAAAGCTTGGAATTTGGCGGAGAAGGTTATTGGGTATAATGGGGGTTTGAGGGAGTGTGAGTTGAAGAAGATTTTGTATCCTGGGGTGGAAGAGGCGAGGTATTATTTTGGGTTGGAGAGTGGGGGGACGGTTAGTGTTGGGGTTGTCACAGGGAAGGTAGAGGTTTTGGGAAGATAGATGGAGGAGCTTTAAGGGAACAGGGTTTTGGGTTTGGGACTTGGGATGTTTTAGGGTTATCATTTAATTATTTAATTACCTTTTCTTCTTTTCCTGGCGAACCGGAAAAGCTGTTAAAATGTGTAGCAAAAATTATTAATAGTTCATTTGTTCTAAAATACTCCACTACCTACTCTTCCCCTACTTCTCTCTATGAAATGCCTCTTTGGATGATGCTACTATGTCTATATCCTCAAGTCATATATACAGTCCTAGAAGGAAGAAAATCTTACGCGATTATTGTCCTCAGGATTATGAATTTAAGATGGGACATTCCGGGATTTCAACATCCTCAAATTAGTAGAGTAAAATTCGCCATTAGTTTCTTTCCCGAAAATCCTACCGCTTGGCCTAGAGCACTTGTTCGGAAACCCTAGTTATATTCTACTAAAGCCTGGCCTTTATTATTTGCTAATAATACAAATTTCTTTTAGCTAGTTTCTATATAACACCACTTGATTATAATATAATAATATTATACTACTCAAAGTGGGTGATATCACGATTAAAGGAAAGCACCGCAAAAAGGTGGTCAAGCAAGTACTGGCGCACGAGGATCGCACCTGAAACTCATGTAACAGATCGCTGCAGAAAATATTAATAGAACTCTATTACTATCCTATGGCTGCCTCGAGCGCGGCGGCTAAATATTCAACCTTCAACGCCGCCACATACTTCATAATACCAAAACGAATCATAGCAGTGAACACTTCGGGTGAACATGCACTCAGCGGTACGCTATGCAAGCATCTTGTTCTCGGAGCCGAAGTTGTCTTTTGATTTGCCGGGTACTAGAAATGCTACGGGGATCCCCGCATCCCGCCCTTCTTACATACCGGTCACGATGCCGATAGCTAACTCAGCCTTTGTGGGTGCTTTAGGAAAAGGCGATTTATCTATGCTCCGAGCTCTCTTCGAAATTCATAAACACCACTTCTACTCTTCTACTCTCTAAATTCCAACAAATGCAACTGGAAAAGTAGAAAACTGTTATTAAGACGGAATCCTCGTCTACAAGCACGAATACCCTATCTAGAAAGTCAGAATGGACAAAAATGTTCACATCGCAATTGTTGGCGCTGGCAAGACACCCTATCCTTTGTCTAAGAGGGGCAAGTACTGATAACACGTGACTAGGGATGGGTGGTTTGGCAGCAGCATTGGCCCTTGCGAAGAGAGGATTCAAGAAAATTTCCGTTTATGAAACAGCATCAAATCTTGGTTTTTTAGGAGCTGGTATTCAGCTTGCTCCGAATATGGCAAGGATTTTAGATAGATTGGGTGTTTGGGGTGAGATTGAGAAGGAGGCTGTTGATTTGAAGGATACAAGTATTAGACGTGAGAAACCCCAATGGAGGTAATTTTAAGTTTTGGATTAATTAGAAATAGAAGGACCAACGAATAAAGAACTTGGTTATGTTGACCTTGAATATATTCGGAGCACTTACAAATATCCTCACATGGTTGGACATCGTTCCTCCTTAGCTAACGCTCTTTTCAAAGGTTGCAAAAAAGAAGACGCAATAACCTTCCATTTTTCAACAACCTGCACTGGAGTTTCCGCTTGGTCACCCAAACCAATACTCAACCTCCAACCACGCGGCGGACCCCCTCTCAACATCATAGTCGACATCCTCCTCCCATCCGAACTCATATGCTTAAAGACCTTAATATCTCCGCCCAAATAATCGACACTCAGCAAGCCGCATATCGTATAGTGTTAACCCGCCAGGAAATGGAACATGATCCTGAACTCCTTGAATTAATAGATGGAGATCGAGTTACCGTTGGATAGGCCCTAAAAGACGTATCATTGCCTATCCAATTTCCAACAAGCAGATTTACAATCTAAGTACTACCCAACCTGATTTTCATTTCTCGAAAGCTCCGAGTGTGACGTATACTACGAAGGGAAGTAAGACTAAAATGTTAGATACTTTTTCGGATTTTTGTCCGATGATTCAGAGGATGTTGAATTTGGTTAAGGAGGGTGAGGTTTGTGAGTGGAGATTGAGAGTTCATTCTCCGATTCCTACTTGGGTTAATGGGAATGTGGCATTGGTGGGTGATGCCTGTCATCCTACTCTGCCTCATTTGGCTCAAGGTGCTGCTCAGGCTATTGAGGATGCGGCTGTTCTGGGCGTGGTTTTGGATTTATGTCCTGATTCGGAACAGGAGAGTGTTGAGAGGGCGTTGAGAGTTTATCAGATTTTGAGGAAGGAGAGGGCGGAGGCGTTGGTGGAGTTGGCGGCTGCGAATGGGAGGGGGCTGCATCTTGGTGAGGGGAAGGCGAAGGAGGAGAGGGATAGAGCTTTTGAGAAGTTGCAGAAGGAGGGGGGGAGGTCGAATGTGCCTGATAAGTGGGCGGATGCTGAGGTTCAGAAGATGATTTATGGGCACGATTGTGAGAAGATTGCAGAAGATAAGTTTATAGAGATTTTTGAAGGGTTGAAAGAGACAAATGGTGTTAAGATATAAAGGTTGCTTGTTAAAGTTTTTGTGATCTTGAAAAGAAGATTAGGAATGATAGTTCTTAGTATGTAAAGGCGGATTGCAAAAGTAATAAGCTGTCCCGCGACCTCGCATGTCTATGTAATTATAAATAGAGTACTTCCCTTTCTCCTTAATCCGTTATTATAACTCTAAGGCACTCTTATATTTATTAAGAAGGGAAGGATATCTTAATTTAGAATCTCAATGCTTTAAAATTAATTATAGCTAGGCATGGAGCCCTATGGGATCCTACCGTCCTACCATTCTAGTAATACCCTTTTATACTTCAAGTAAATAAACTTTAAAGCACTTTAAGAAGCTAGAATTAAGAGGCTATGTAAAATTTAATATTATACTAAGTGGAAATAGGGGAGAGAGTTAAAGAGGATTAAAGAAGGAATATTTTTCATAAATAGCACTTCATTTATGTATAAATCTAATAGGGCTAAAATTTGAGTGGTATTTCACGTGATAGATTGTTACTTTTGAAATCTACCTCCCTACATTTGCTAACGCCAAAAGACCGCAATGTTACCCAATACCTTCTAATTGATCGTTTTTCTTTCAACTTCTATTCTCAGTCTTGCTGAATCTCTGCCTATGGTATTGTGACACAAATCCATTGTTCCCCAAGCCAATCTAACCATCAACAACCCACCAGCTCAACCGAGGTTTACCCGACCACTCTAAAAATTGCGACCCCACCACCAACCTCCTCACCTTGACACACATCACAGCCTCACCTTATTACCATCTACAACGCATTCCATACCACTTCGCAGACTTAAAACTGCCTCTTACACTTCCAAAGAACTCGAAAACAAGCAGCAATGGAAAAAATAACTAGAAAAATTGCCGCTCTGCCTCCCGGCTCTAACTACTTCTCTCTGGAATTCTTCCCTCCAAAGACCGCCATGGGGAGCTCCAACCTCCGCGCGCGTCTCGATCGCATGTCCCGTGCTCTACGTCCTCTATTCATAACCGTAACATGGGGTGCTGGGGGTTCAACGGCAGATAAAAGTATGGAATTGGCGGAACTATGCCAAAGAGAACTGGGGTTGACGACTTGTTTGCATTTGACTTGTACGAATATGAGTCGGGAGCTTGTGGACAAGGCTTTGGAAGACGCAAGAGCAATTGGGGTCAGGAATATCCTGGCTTTAAGAGGAGATGCGCCTAGGAGAGACGAATATCGTGTTGGTGAGAAAGGGGATGAAGAAGGAGAAGCACAATTTGAATGGGCAATTGATTTGGTGAGGTATATTAGGAGGAAATATGGGGATTATTTTTGTGTCGGGGTTGCTGCTTATCCGGAGGGACACGCTGATGAAGGACATCCTGAGGGGCAGAGTCTTGAACATGATTTGCCTTATTTGGTTGAAAAGGTCAAAGCTGGGGCCGACTTTATCATGACACAACTTTTCTTTGATGTTGATGCGTATGATACGTTTGAGAAAAGGTTGAGAGGACATGAAAGTGGAGTCTTCAAGAATATTCCTATTATTCCGGGAATGATGCCTATCCAAAGCTATCAGATGATTCGGAGGACGACAAAGTTGAGCCATGCCAAGTTACCGGAAAATATTATGGAGAGGTTAGATTTAGTCAGGGGAGATGATGAAATGGTTAAGAAGGTTGGAGTGGACATTTTGAGCGAAATTGTTGAGCACATCAAAGCCGAACCTTCTCCTGGCCCAAGAGGCTTCCATTTCTACACCCTCAATTTGGAAAAGGCAGTTTCATTCATATTAGAACGAACACATCTCATTCCAGCAATACAAGTAGACAATGATTCCGAATCCGCAATTCTAGATACTACCTCAAGCCTTCAGTCATTCAACATCGGCGGAGCACCAGCACAACACAAGCGTACAGGCAGAAGACAAAGTTCGGTCGGATCCGATCCACACAACAGGATAATCATCACAGGTTCCAAGCCAATTAACCCATCCTGGGAAGCCACAGCATTCGAAGCCGGTATCCCGGCCGAGCCTGTCAATACGCGTGCCAACACACTCGCCATATCTGAAGGAGAGGGTTCCTTAGGCAGAGAAGCAACGTGGGATGACTACCCTAATGGACGCTGGGGAGATGCCCGATCTCCAGCATATGGAGAGATCGACGGCTACGGAGTTTCTCTCCATATGACAACTAACCAAGCCATTAAACTCTGGGGATATCCCTCATCCAAAGAAGACATCACATCGTTATTCCTTCAACACATTGAAGGAAAGCTCTCGGCTATACCTTGGAACGAAGAAGGATTAAACGACGAATCAAACACCATCAAACAGCATCTTCTCGAACTCAACAAAAAAGGATGGTGGACAGTAGCTTCCCAACCAGCCGTAAATGGAATCCGTTCCTTGGATAAAACATTCGGCTGGGGACCCAAAAATGGATTTGTCTTCCAAAAAGCATTCGTTGAATTATTCATCCCTAATTGTGATTGGGAAAAACTTCATGAGAAGCTCATCGAGGAGGGCATCAGAGAGGAAGTTAGTTGGTATGCTTCCAACGCCAAAGGAGAATTTCACAGTAGTGCAGTTGCCGAATTAGGTGGTGGAGGTGGTGGAAGTACAAATGCTGTTACTTGGGGTGCCT
The DNA here is from genome assembly GCA_003988965.1 of Neobulgaria alba. Lineage (NCBI taxonomy): Eukaryota > Fungi > Ascomycota > Leotiomycetes > Helotiales > Gelatinodiscaceae > Neobulgaria > Neobulgaria alba. Next base: position 79,039 of record QYAM01000059.1, read on the forward strand.
TTCCAGGAAAAGAAATTATAACTCCGACTATTATTGAGGAGGTTAGCTTTAGGGCTTGGGCCGAGGAGGCGTTTGGGATTTGGGGTGAGTGGGGAAGGGTTTATGGTGGAAGGGGAGCGAGTTTAGGGGGCGTGGGTGGGGATATGGAGAAGGCGAGGGGGAGTAGGAAAGTGGTGGAGGAGTGTAAGGAGGGGGTTTGGTTGGTTAATGTTATTCATCATTCGTATGTTGATAAGGAGGGGTTGTGGAGGTTATTGCTTAATTAGGGGTTTTGTTATTTTCTCTCTCTCTCTCTCTCTCTTTTCCTTCTCTGGGAGATTAGTCATAAGATAAGGGAAATAATAAGCAATATGAAGGGTAGTGTTGTTTGGTGTTTTGGAGTTTGGTGAAGGATGGAAGGAAGGGGGGTATATGCATGGATAGGGAGGTGAGGGGGTGGATTAGGTTGGATGGTTAATTCGGATACGAAGATAATACCTAGAGGCTGGATATAAAATTTCAAATCAGGTTAAAAGCAGATATTTTAGAGAGAGCATTCAAAACTCCCGTTATTCGTTTGAATTTTTCCAAACATCGCAATATCTCTAGTATTTCCGTGACTTAATTAAATCTCTGCTTATTGGTTCTATTGACTCGTTGCTGCTAGACTTCTAATTTCATATTTTAGGATGAAAGTATGGTAAGATATAAATTCATAATTAGATGAAAATCTAAACTTTGTTATCAAGAGAAGAGGGGCTAGGTAAGATTATTAATTTTAGTGTGCGTTTCTGGGATATTTAGGAGTCGTGGGGATATTCAAAGTTAGGGAAAAAGTACCTAGAGCGAGACATTAGGAAATTCTTATGGACTACACAAGAGCTAACAGATGTCAACAGTCCCCAATACGAGGCTTACCTTGAATGAGAGATGTATTATGGTGGGGAGGGGGGTATTCTCGGTGCGATGGAGAAACACAGCCTTGACCTTTTAGTAGTTCCATCTACTGCGTCGATACCGAATTCTTTCGCTGCTAAGATAGGATTTCCGATTATCTTATTCTACTAGGATTTTACCTACCAGGCACTGCAATCAAGATGAAGTCGCATCTGGCATCCCGTAGGTCTTCCTCTCCTTCGGCCATTATAAGGCTCTTACCTACTGTGATTTAATTACTGTATCACGCTCATTTCCAAATCATAATCAGACTCGACGTTGCTCAAAGTAGGGTATGCCTTTGAGCAGTTTTCTCAATTGAAACTAAAAGAACCAAAGCCATTCAAGCTTCCAAGAACAGAGTTAAGACTTCTGCAGCTAATGACTAAGATGATATAATATAGGCACCTAGATGACAAGCGAATAGTTGGTGTTTCTGCTAATCATAATACGGTTCGGGGACAAAAGATCCTGGCGACAAGTTAGAGAGCTGAGATTAGGCTAGGGTCCTGAATGTACTCCCTCTAAGATAACCACGGGTTTCTTTTTAGAACAACTATTACTTTTTGACCTAATTTAAATAATTGTATCCAGGTATTACCTTAGTATTCGAATTAACTCCCTAACTTAATACAACCTCTTATCTCTATATTCAGACATATACCTCCCCTCCTCCCCCACCTCTCTCCGCCTCCACCGCCGCCAGATCTGCCCCCCTCGATAAGGGGGTTCCCCGCCGCCTGGGAGACTCTGGGAGAAGTTCGACAATTAACTGTCATGAACTTTCTAAAGCACCAAGTATAAAGAATTCCCAAAAATTAGAATGGTTATATTATTGTTTTTGCTCTAACTGTACAACTTTTATAGTTAACAAGGACTGAAACTCTTACAGACAAACGAAATATCTATATAATAACTTGCTCTGGATTTATCCATTAAATCTTTCTCACCAGGTCTTCAGTGCTAACAGGCCTTCCATCTCTTGAGTAATCAGTAACATCATCCGCTTCACTCCCATTGCTAATACTGCTCTTTGCCCCTCTTTCAACCTCTACCACTTGACCAACTCTCACCTGAATCCTACCCATAGGGAAATTGCTATCCTTAAAATCTCTCCCACTATTCTTCTTAGTCAATCTCTCTCCATACATTCCCTCTTCCAAATCCTCATCACTCTTATCTTGCGCAGTAATATGAGTCGTGACAGTACCAACAAGCTTGTTCGCCACAAAATTATCAAACCTATCAGCTCTGTTGTTACTAGAACCACCAGCGCTAAAGGTCGCACCCTCACTTGCCAAAGTCTTTCTTCCAGTATGCTGTGATCGCGGCGCAGTGACAGAGTGATCTGAAGTACCACCCGTAGAATCCTTACTCGTAACCCAATGCAGGACTAAGACTGAGAATAAAACATCTGCATTACAACACATCAAGCAGATCCATGCCGCTTCCCCTTTTAACACCATGAGAACTGTAAGATTGACGACCGAAGAAGTGAGTGTTGCGATGGAACCGAAGAAAGAGCGAACGGCAACAACTCGAAGTGCGCTGTTAGGTGTGTTTTTGTAGGAGTAAAGCTTGCGAAGAGGGACCACGAATAGGAGAGTGAGGTAGAAGTTTATGAGGGCATCGAGGATGATGAGTGGCATCACAGACTTCTTTTCCATTCCTATAATGCATGTTCCGTCTTCGGTGAAGTAGGCCGTGCGGTATACGAAATTAAGGATTATGATGATAACGTAGGGTACTGCGCGAGGTCGTTAGTGGGGGTTTGAAGAACCAGTGGCTGCGGGGTGTATGAGGACGTACACAGCAAGCCAAATACATTTAGGCAATAAAGCTTGGACTTGAGGCGTGGTGTTGAGACACTGCGGATGATATACTAGGCTTGTTAGTGGGTTGCTTCGATGATGGCGTCTTAACCGTTAAGTGTTCAGACAATACGTACCACTTTTTCGATAAGGAAATAAAAGATTAACTTCACTTTGGTTAGTTGTTGTAAGCAAAAAGACGCTTCTTGTACTCACAGCCTAGAAGTTGTTAGTAAGGGATCTAGGATAGGGTGAAGTTTCATACTTTAGTCGAAAGGTAGCAAGTTAGGCAAATAAGGATGGCTGACGAGCATATCCTTATATTGCTATTGAGCCCAAAGCCATGCTCAATAAGAGCAGTAGTGAAAATAAAGATCATGGAATCCATATATATGGCAAGAACAACTAACGCACGACCGTTAGAAAAGTCTCAAGCCGCTCTCACAAAGGCACAGTACATACGCCATCTTGTTAGTGGGATTTTCTCCCAATTACTCGTTGCTTGTACTCTCCGTGCTAGGCCAAATGGTCAATGACATTCTCTCGGGACTTCCAGCCATAAACCAGCTTACTGAAACAAACAGCCAACACAGACATCGTCAGCATCGACAAGACCGTAGCGACGATGAGTCCTGCTTGTGGGATTTCCGCAGGAACATGGTTCAGCGGCTGTTCTGCCACCGCTCTAGATTCCAGCCATGAATATAAAGACTTTGAAGACATGATCGTAAGACTTCTGAGGGAATCGGACGTGAATCGAACCACAAAGTTCTGGGCGATTGGGAACCATGTCCTAATATGTTGAAGAAGGAAAAGGATCTGACTCGAGTATCTCCTTGCGAGCCTCCGTACCCGTCGTTAGTTGAGCACGGACTACATGCCCTTCCCGTCCTGTCAGAAAGCCATTAAAAACCCTCATGCAGGGACGTCCGATAGGAGGGCTTAGTGGCGTCTGGGCGCAGACTAGGTAAACTAAACTGCAGAAAACTTGCTTCGCTATTCTTGGTTCATCATAGCGTCGGAGGATAGGAAGTATTGGCTATGAGTGCCGAGGTTGGAGAGATTGAAAGATTAGGAATATTGGACCCTTTAGTGACCTAAGCACCCACCGGATTTTTCGGGTGAAGGTTTTGGAGGAAGAAGGATACAGCCTTATATGTACCCCATGATTTAGGCTTTACATGACGCTACGGTGGTATTTCAGGAACGCTGTTGTGTATACAACTTTGGTATATTCTCCGATATGAAGGTGAATCAGCGAATCGGGCTTACAGGTTCTTGACATACGCAATCCCTTGACAAAGCCCGGGAAGCAGGTACTTTGCATGCTCCCCTGAGTACAAAGTGCCTCCATACTGTCATGCTGGAATTCTCGATGCTTATTCGCACGTGCGGCTAGTATCGCTATTCCTAAAATACGAGGCATGGTGTACTCGCTTTAGTTACTGCAGCCCCGTCTTCTTCAGAGGAGGAAATCAGGGCTCTTTTCGGTACTGCTAGCTCTGGTTTGTTGACTTTACTAGCAATACGACAAGCTGTTGCAAGTGTGTATTATAACGTGGACTTTTAGGTCACTCATACTAAAGTTAATAGATCTTGATAATCGAGACAGTCTGATGGACTTTAGTTGTGCTGTAAATAAATCTTCGCACATGTGAAGACAGATTCGAGCGTTAAAAAGTACCACTTTTTTCTCATCCGAGGAATTCGTCATTAAACGCAATTTTTAAGGAAAGACCCAGAACTTACCCATCTTGGACCACCAGAGCCACTATTCGAGTTTGAGGTTACGATGAGCCAAGCATTCAAGCGAGTCGGGATGACCCTGCCAGGATACTCCTAGGATTTCCCATCTGCCAAACTTTGGTTCCTGCTGCATTTCGCTCGCTTCCTCGGATCCAGGGCCGCAGAAATTTTTGGGGGAAGGATGGGACATCCGGTCAGCTTGGGATCTAATAGCGTGGATTAAAAATTCCCTTGGTACTACACTAATGTGTCAACCAAGCGGAGGTACTAGCAAGCCCCCCACTAGGAAGTTAGATTCTTATCCGCAAAATGCTTTGCCGTGACTTCCTTGAGGTCCGTGTCCCGGCTCTGGGCTCGTGGGGCTTAGTCGCAGATATTTGCAGCTGAAAGCAAGATCCGTACTCCATAGCTCAGCTCCTCTTTCTCGATTGTGGAAGTGCAGATCAAAGCGCAAGATCAAATTTGAGTTATGCCTTCAAGCATTTGGTAAGTGATCGACATCAATTACACTGATCGACGCTGTCAACCAATCGTGGAGGGTCCAGAAATCGTGTATCCCTGAGCACATCCTCGCCTAATTCCATGGCCTGCAGGTCAGCACTTACTCGGAAAGTACTCACTTTATTCTATCACTCGAGGAAAAGATTGATCCGAAGTCAAATTTCTCTGATATCAGATCTCGCACGTAAGATATTGAAACGCCAAGAAGAACAGGCTGGAAACGTTGAGCAAGTCTGTTACACCATAGCCACGAGTCTTCAAAAGCCTAGCAGAAGGCTAGACAATAATCTAGGAAGGATTCCAGACTTACTGTTCGTCCAGGGGAAGTCTTTTATCCTCCGAAGACCCAAGTAATGTGTGTAAGAAAGACACAGAGATTTTTTATCGGTCAAGAGCGGGATAAATTCTAAGATTCTGGAGTTCGAAGGTCTAGACGGAGGCTTGTGAGATCTCCTATCACTATTCTCAATCGTTTAGTAGAGGTAGTTTATAAATATCCTCCTATGATAAGGTGAGGGATATAGCTCGGGTAAGGTAATTAAATTACAACTTAGAGTGGAAAGGTATCTAGTTTATCATCTAGCACTGCAGAGAGGAAGGAAGACTTTTTCTTTCTTCTTTCTTGTAGGACATTCGAAATCTTCTCCCTTCCTCACTCTTTACCCAAGAGCTTTTATGGAAAGATAAGTTTGTCAAGGAAAATGGAGGTATTACAATAATCGAAACAATTATCGTAACACTCGTTTTCTATGATATTTTCATCCATCGTTTATCATGAGAACCCTTTCACCCACACCCCTCCACACTCCCTGCACCCCCTCTATCCCCTTAAAAACACAAAAAGCTCGCAAAAATGAACAATGTACAGAAATTAATATCTACCTACGTCTCCTGCACCTGAGCCTGATGCGACGACCCACCACGTCCACGTCCTCGTCCCCTACCTCTAGCTCTTCCACCTCTCCCTCCCCTCCCAGCATCCAAACTAGCCGGCGGAGGAACAGAATTAAAGCTCTGCTTTGGAGCCGGAGCGTTTCCACCACCTCTTTCAACTCTAAACCTATTTCCATTCGCATTTCCATTCGTGAAACCACCTCTACCTCTCCCACCACCACCACCACCACCATTCATATTGCCCGGATTTCCACCTCTCATTGGGAGATTAGCTTGATAACTACCACCTCCTCCTCGATAATTACTTCCACCCCCGTTACCATTCTGATGACTACCTCTATGACCCGCTGCGGCACCACGATAACTATTTGTCAAAGGAGGAGGCGCACTGGCCTCACGATATTGACCACGGCCATTTGGACCAACGGGTTGTCCATATCCACCAACTCTCAACGGGGTACTAACCCGAGCTGGGCGTTTCTCGATAGCTGCCTTGGAACCTGCAATGACTTGTTTATTGGACAAGTTTAGAACTGAAGCAATTGGAACTGTCGAACCACGGAAAGGAGAACAGCGATCTCCAAGTGTGGTTCCAGACATGAATGTTACGTCGAAAAGAACATCGAGAAGAACTGTTCTTGGGGTACGCGAGATTCCGACAACGGTACCGCGAGTAGCGATGGGGACTCTTCCTGAATCTTGAACATAGACAATTCGATCACCTAGAGTAAACTTTTGGTTTCCAAGACGCTGTTCGGCATCGGAAGGCTTCATGAGAGCATTTCTTGGAACACCCTTGAGTTTTTTGAAATCGACTCCTGGACCGTTGGCCATTGCGTGGTCGGCTGCGAGTTCCAAAGCTTTTACGCCGTCAGAATCGAGCTGTTCAGCATCAACCGGAACCTTTTCAAAGTTCTTGGATTCGATAGTTTTGAGCCAGGCCGCGATCTCTTTGACTTTCTGGTTTGCGATATCTTCGGGGTAGAAATCCGAGATGTCATATTCCTTTTGATTTGGGTTGTGTTGGATGCCAGCGAATAGCTCGGGGAATTTGGTCATGTAGGTGCTAAGGAGTTCAATAGCTTTGTCGCTGAACTGCCATCCATTATCCGAGCGTCGGGTATAACCCAAGACCTTGAGTTTCTTAGACTCGAACTTTAGGTTAAGACCCAAGTTGAGATGGGGTAAGCCCATCGCTGAAATAGAAAATGATGCAGTGATTTTACTCAGCACAAGAGGCTTGAGACCAAGCATTTGACTGACTGCATACGCTGGAGTATAATGCGAGTTGCTTTGAAGGTGCTGTATAACGGTTTTGCTAAACTCAGCTTCCTTACCCTTGAGGATAGAAAGCCAAATCTCTGCCTTGTCATCATTATGACCTACAACCTCTAGAGGTCTGCCGTAATTGAAATCTCCCAAGAAGAAAGCACGAGATCCTGGTGGGAATTCTTCCTCAATAGGAACAGCCTCCTTTTCGAGGAAACGCTGATCTTCACTGATGACCTCGTCAACAAGGACCTGAGAAGCATACTCTGTTTCCATGCCTGGGATAACGGCGTACTCCTTAACGGTTGCGCCCTCGTCGGTCTTTCTCAGCCCTTTGAGCATTTCAACATGAGAAATTGACTCGACCGGACCAATAAGAATACCCAAACGCTTACTGTAGGTGTTTTCGATTCTTTCGGCTTTCTTGTGGAAATCACTAATTTCTCTTGGACCGTGAGGGGTCTGCATGGGCTGAGATGAGCCGTCAGTCGCAGGCAAGTATTCAAACAACTCGTCAGTAACCTTGACAACCTTGGCTTCCTGTAAGAAGGGATATCCAACGAAAACTCGTTGACCAAGCTTCATGATTGCAGTCTTGACATTGGTCCGGATATCAGTGTTCTCCAACGTAACGACCATACTTTCATTACGACTATCTTGCTGGAAGACGTTGATTCCATGAAAGCCAAGAGCGGCGTTGTACGGCAAAGTCGCTAAACTTGGAAAGCCAGCCAAAGCTGCATCACCAAGTTTGACACCGTCCATCAAGCCAACGTGATACTCCAACCCTTCGATTGTAGGAAGGTCGAAGATATTCTCAACACAATGGCATTGGGCGATGTCGGGGAATATTCCAACAAGTGACGAGGGATATGTGAAGCTGACATTGGGATCATGGCTGAATTTCACAGTCACTCCGAAGTCATTTCGCGTTTTCTCGTCTTCGCTCAAGAGCAAATTCTTGGGCGCCATCGCGGCCAGTAGTCTGGCCTCGTCGATAAAAGGAATTTTAACCACGGCCTCCCATTCCATCTTCTTTCCATTCATATCAAGCTCGAAGTCTCTTGGATAGAAGTCGATAATAGGGGAGTTCGGGTTGGTCATGAGATCATGGTAAACAGTTGGCACAATCTTTTTACTTCTGTCTGGAAGAACGCCCATCAACTGTTCGTAAGGGTGGAAGGGCTGCCCAAGTTTGAAGTTGACGTCGGCCTTCAAACCTTTGATAACATCTTGAGATTTCTATTAGCAGGTCGTAATAACGGTTCTCTCGAATTAACATACCTGAGATCATTGGAGAATAATGATACTGATAATACCACGGCCAAGAGACAACCCCTCGATAGTAGTAGTAAAGAACCCACTGTAAGCCCTGCACGTAGTTTTCGCAGAGTTTGGTCATTTCCGCGTCATCCTTACGTTCCCACTCAAACTTTCCTTCATAATACTTGTCCTTCCATTCTTGGAATTTGGCCTCATACTGAGCATCCATTGCTGCCTGGGCTTCGGCCTGAGAAACATCTACTGTTTTGGCTTGATCGTATTGCTTCACTACTCGAAGAATGGCAAGCTGGGACTCCTCGTCTTCATCTTCTTCATCCTCGTCTGCTTCCAGTGGGGCTGGGAACGATAGTTGCATATGGCGATCGCCAGCTGCGTTCTCAACCGTCTTCCATTCCAAATGGAGACTCTCAGCGAGGTCTTGAACAAATTTTCTATCTGCGGCAGGCAAGATAGATGCTAGGTCTAAAGGTTGATCCGAACGGCGGGTGACATATTTCTTTATTTGATGCCAGACCTCTCTTTGTGGCGTTGTCATGGTCAGTTTTGGCTTGGTCTTCCCTTTGACCATAACATCCTCCTTCCCCATCTGCTTTCCTCTGAACCAGCTTGCATTGGCCATTTCCGACTCGAAGAACCGGTACTCCACATGAGACAACTCTTCTAACAAAACAGCCAAACGATCCATCTTGATAACACCACCCTCGTTGATATAGCCGTCTAATTTTGGTAGAACAGTCTTGTAAATCTTGAACATTAAAGCCAATGCTCCTTCGTTAATGTGCAAATTTGGCAAGTTGGGCAAGAAATCATTTCCAACAAAGAACGCCATTAGGATGAAGTCGTCAATAACTCGTTCCATATCGTAGGGAAATTTCAAAAGACCTTCCTCTTTCAGTTCCTGAAACTCCAATTCCAAATACTCCCGCACAATGCAAAGATGCATCAAATAAAAATTTTGATGCTCCAACTCCTTTGACTTCGTCTTGTTCTGTCGTCCGAAGGTGACCTCCTCGCGCAAAAGACAAAAATGCGGATCATGACTCAAAAGACCCAACATTATTAGGTCGGCATCTAGACCGTAAAGGCAATGACGAACATTAGGGTCGTACTCCGGCTGCGCCTTTGCTAGACGGATATATTCCATGATTTTGTGCTCTCCCTCTCCAGGCACTTCATGACCTGAAAGAACAATCTCTACACCTTGCCATTCAGCATCCTCTGAGACTTTCTTGTTAATGAAATATTTAAGCTGCAAAGTCAACTTATGCATAAACTCCGTTCCTTGGAGCCAGTTAGTAGTTGTTAATAAACGTCAGCAGCTCACGAACCTGGTGTGATTGCATTACTATCAAAAGCTTCCTCCTTCGGTATCTCTTTACCCTCCCTGATTGCCTTCTCTCGTGCAATTTCTGTATCCAAGGCAGTTCGGAATCTCCTTGCGCGCTGCTGGTTCATCTTCGCTCTTGGCGCAACTCCATCAATAGCCATGAAAAAGAGCTTCTTGGGCTTGATTTTGCCAAACAAATGCTCGATGTAGTTGAAAATAGCAATAAACATCTGCTCCTCCGTCATCCGAAACATTGCATCGTCTGAGTCCTTATGCGTGCAGTTATGAATAATGCCATTCATATCCAAGTAGAGGTTGTCGAACTCGGGGATGCGGTTCTCTGCAATCAACTGTGAGATAGCTGGATACCTCTCGCTCATCCATCTGAAGAATTTTGGGACACCCATGTTGTAGAAGTCTGGCGCTGCGAGCGCGTAGAAAGTCTATGTGTATTCGGTATGTGTGGACTCGAAGAAATTTCTAAACTCGCTGTTACCGCGAGTAGTGGGTTGAGGTGGTGGTGGCGCACAATAAGATGCAGATGGAAATGGTTCCGTTAGGCTCGTAATAAGAAAAGACCTCCGCTCGCCTTCCTCCTCGACTCTTCGCGCGCTCTGTGTTAAGGGATCGTAGTGGTACTCTCTTGTTTTTTGTTTTCGCAAAGAGAAGCCATCACCAACCGCTCAGCCTTTCATGATATCGAGACACGGGCGGGGACGTGAGTCGGGGCTAGCGGCCGATGGACCCCGGTCCGATTTATGCTCTGGTCGCAAGTCTTCCACTTAACGCGAAGCGCGTCCAGAAGCTTCAACTTTCTGACCAGAAAACTCTCTTCGCCTTCTCTCCCCACATTCCTCCATTCTGTTTGTTCGATTGAACAAGAAATCACCGCCGACACCACCAGCTTGGTCTCGTTTTATGCGTCGAAGCCATGGCAGATTCTGAAGATGTTGAGATGGGGGGTAAGTCTCCAAATTTACCACCATGGACTAGAGCGCCGGAGTATTGGGGGTGCTGAGGGGCTCAATCTGTTCTGACCGATACGCAGTTGACCAGATCGATACCACAGACGAAGATACAGCACAAAAAGTCATCAACGAAGGTATGGTCGCAGGCTCAGGAACATGAATATGGTAACTAACTCATTTTCTAGAATACAAGACATGGAAGAAAAACAGCCCGTTTCTTTACGATTTTATTCTCAGGTACTGAAACCTACTTCTGTCGCCATAGAATAAAGCTAAATTCCACACAGCAATGCCCTAGAATGGCCAACTCTCACGACACAATGGTTTCCTGACGTAAAGGAGTGCGGAAGATCTACCTCTGTTTTAAAGCCGTGCTTATAAAGTGTTAGGCCCCCGGGAAAGAATTATAGCATCCACCGCCTGCTCATTGGCACACACACATCAGATAACAAACCAAATTATCTTCAGATTGCACACGTCGAGTTGCCCAGGAAAATCGTTCCAAATCCCCAAAATTATGATGAGCAACGTGGTGAGATTGGTGGATACGGGAACTCGGGGAATGGAGAGCCAGCAGCCATCAAGTTTACCATTGAGCAAAAAATTGATCATCCTGGAGAAGTTAACAAGGCGAGATACCAACCTCAGAATCCGAACATCATAGCTACATGGTGTGTTGACTCGAGAATCCTAATTTGGGACCGCACGAAGCACTCTATTCGACCAGATGGCAAAGTACGGCCACAGCTGGAACTTATAGGCCACAAAAAAGAAGGATATGGGTTGAGTTGGAACCCACACGAAGCTGGCAAGCTTGCCTCTGGTGGTGATGACAAGACGGTCAGACTATGGTATGGCCGAAATTTCTGCTCCCCGCGAAATTGCTAACCTACGCCTCGCAGGGACTTGAAAACTGCGAAGCCCGACGACCACGTTCGCCCAACGAGAACTTACACTCATCACACCTCAATTGTGAACGACGTACAGTATCATCCCACACATAGGTCTTTTATTGGAACGGTTTCGGATGATCTCACTCTACAAATTCTTGATGTTCGACAAGATTCGAACACTAAAGCTGCTCAAACAGCCCAAGGGCACACAGATGCAGTTAATGCCCTCGCTTTCAATCCAGCTTTGGAATACTGTGTAGCTACAGCATCAGGCGATAAGACTATTGGTATTTGGGATCTCAGGAATCTTCGACAAAAGGTCCATTCATGTGAAGGCCATAATGATTCTGTTACCACATTAGCTTGGCATCCGCATGAAGAGGCCATTCTTGGTAGTGGAAGTTATGATCGCCGGGTCATCTTCTGGGACCTTAGCAGGGTCGGTGAGGAACAACTTCCCGACGACCAGGAGGACGGTCCGCCAGAGCTGTAAGCCCTTTCCCAACCCCTTTCCCCGGACTAGCTAACAACATGTAGTTTGTTCATGCATGGAGGCCATACCAACCATCTTTCGGACTTTAGCTGGAACCAAAATGAGCCTTGGGTTGTATGCAGTGCTGCAGAAGACAATTTGATTCAAATCTGGAAGGTAGCGGAGGCAATCGTTGGCAAGGATCTCGACGATGTTCCTGTCGATGAGCTTGAGAGGTAAAACCTGGGGTGGTACCTATGTTTGCAGATACCCGGACATTATCTTCCCTGGATGCGTGATACAAGGAGTTGATTTAAGTGGTTTTATATGGTTGGCGTTGAGGGCAATAATTTGCCGAATATTAAGCATAGTCTTAACTTATGAGTGACCGTTCCGAGTTTCCTACCTGGCCACCTACATAGCGTCTCAGCTGTGATATGTCTCGACGACGAGTTTACTTCTTTTTCATCGAGGTGACTTTCAGTTTTGATCCAGCGAGCATGATGTGGGCCAATCGCGTTCGGGTGCGAAGCTGATCGGAGCCCGTGCTAGTACCGCCGTGGGTAAATCTGAGCACACTAAAAATACAAACCACCTTCCTCTGACGACCGCTCCACGATCTCGTCAACAACACGGACAGATCATCGCCACACCAGGAAAGGCGGAGAACGTTGGAACTGTGCGATGAAGATGGTATTTCTCAGGAATGCCGGTGCTAGAAGCTCGTTGAGGAAGCAGAAGGACATGGGGTCGAGTTCGTTGGGCTGAAGGGCGCCCTGCTCATTTTGCAAACCAGTCTACGACCCTCAACGACTATCTCGGACACAAATCTGGCAGATTCTCGTTATCACTGGAGAAAGCCGTCTATATGTCTTTAATAACTTAGGATCTCGCTACCTCGCAGTCTGCCGACAAACGGCGGGACCATTTGGGGCCTCGCATACACTTCTGTTCAGGGTGTGAATCACGACCTAGCCCGCCTTGCAGACCACCAGCAGTTCCTCCTACGCAATTCCCCTCAAATCCGGCATACAGCGCCCACTAGGATTTTCTGGACAAAACACATTTTTACCATTACCCCCAGTCTATGAAGCAAGAGAGGGGGCTCGCCGACTACTGTGGAACGTGCGTCTGGCCGCTGACCCACACCCATTCGAGCCCTGTTTTGTGAATATTCCTGGATCTCCCTTTACTACTACTTCGTTTTCATCTTTCATACAGGCCCATGGCCACGCAGGTGTGAGAATGCCCGACATGTTGAAATGATAAGGTCATGCCGCCGCTGTTGGTGCGATGCGGCGCTGACATGATCTTCCAATACCCCAACAACCTACTATAATGGATGGACTCCAGCAAAGGAGTTCATGGTGTTAGCATGCTTTGTGAGATGAGATTCTCCAATACTGTTTGATCAGCCTTGGAAAAGATCAAATGACAACAGCCCGATGTTCCAGCTATGGACCACCGCTACATCCGAGGGTTTGGCGGGTTCTACCTGCCATCATAACCCCCGATTCTCTACGCAAGTCTGCAATGGTTCGTTGACTTGATGGCTCCTGTCGCACGCCATCATGCATCGAGTATCGAAGATGAAGTTGAGGTTCGGAAAAGGCCAGTGAGTTGCTTTGGGTCATTGCATTGCATTTTTTGAGACAGCAAACATGCGGATAAAGAGACGCCAGCACCTTTCACTCGAAGCTTGCAGGACATCTGGTGTCACTTTTCTACTGTCCTCCGATTGCAAAGGCATTCGCAGGTCGTAAGAGGAGGATGGGTTGTTTTTTCTTGGATAGAGCTCCGTGGAAAGCTCCCTCGGCCATGGGTCGTTGGCCTCGTCCATTTTCTAACACAGGCAAAAATGGGGCTAGACGCGCGCATCAGGCCCCTCGGCCGCATCATGAATGGCGGACACTCTGGTGTCTATTGTAGATAACTTGCATATTTGTGTGACTACATAGAGTGATACGCATCTTGAAGAGGGGTGCATGGGAGGATGGGGGAATTGGCGAGCGGGCACAGAAAGCGATGGGGCATTTGAGACGGGGGGCTATTCAACGACCAGCGCCTGCTGTCCTCATTTCAACGACCCTCGACCACCACCACGGTAGGCGATCTTGTCCGGGCCAAGATCCGCACAACCACCTTTCCTACGTTTCGGTGCTCTGCATTTCTATTCTTCTCCTTCATCACCTTCACCTTCACTTGGAGACTCTTCGAGTCCTGCTGCCGCCGTTCAATTGCTTGCACGCCGCCGTCTCGTGCGGACATCGGGTTGGGGTCGGGGCGCTCCATTCTGGCTCGCTAAGCCTAGAAGGGCCATGGGCGGATCTGCTTTTTAGCTCTCTTCAGACTGACAACGCCGCCATGCCTCCTTCACGACATTCTCCAGCTCGGTATGTCGCAATGAAAGACAGCTGGATTCACGCCGACGACCGCAGAGAACGTGGCAGAGTTGATCGAGGAGTTACACGTCCTAGAAGATCGCCGTCGCCCATCGCACGTCGCCCCGAGGGCGACAGGGACTCCAAGCCAGCCAGAGAGAGGAGCCCAGGCAAATCGAGGCCTCTGTCGCAGCATACAGAGCGGGCTCGCGACCGGAGCCACGACCGTAGACGCAGAGTTTCAAGGTCGCCAGTGCGGGATTCGAGGGAGGAAGTGAGGGAGCGGAACAGAGGTCGAGAATTGCTGGACACGCGAGGCTCCGACAAACCAAGACGCAGTGGCACACATCGCTCGCCCTCATCTATCAAGCGCAGGAAAAGCCGGAGTCCCTCACCCCCACGAAGCCACCACAAGAAGTCAAGACGAGGGACACCTCGCAGTCCATCGCGGTTTGAGGGAGGGTCTACAGTATCATCAAGGCCCGAAAAGCGGCGACACGAAATTTCTCCACTTCCCACTCGGAGACGCTCTCCAGAACGCCGATCTATAGATACTCGAGGCCCAGAGAGACCTCGACATACTCGGGAATCTAGTATTTTCGACAAACGGGGAAGATCTCGAAGTCCTAGACGCACCCGACAAGAATCTCCTACGGGTGGAGGACCACCTCCACGTTCTTACGACAAGCGTGATAGGTCACGGCCAAGGATTTCCCCAAAGTCTCGACATAGATCGCCCATTGATAGGGCTCCAGCTCCAGAAAGGGAACGGGAACGGGAACGGGAACATCACAGAAAGAGGGAGCCATCTGAAACTCGTAGTAGGAGAAATCTTGACATTGATCGGTACGAACCATCGAGCACCCGTTCACGCCAGCAGTCTCCACGACTACCGAGAAATACAAGAGATTCTCGAGGTAATTCACCGAGTAGGACGGGAGAGCCTAGACCTCCTCGTGACGAATACCGACCTGGTAAACTCTCCAAGCCGAAATCTTTTCGATCAGACTCCCCAGGAACATCTGGAGCAAACAATACAGAAATTGGCGCTTCACGGGCATCGACAGCAGCCAAATCGGGTCCGAACAGTGGGGAGACAAAGTCAGAGAAGATGGCTGGAAGAGGCTACTATGGCCAGCCTGGTTCCAATCCTAACCAGCAGATGCAAGCCGCTTTCCCACTCAAGCCTCAATATAACCAAAGGCCACCACCACTTGACCCTCGGCGATACTCGCAATCACCCCAGCATCATATGACCCCAGGCTCATATCAAAACTCTCCTGTGCAATCGCCATATTCATCAGGTAGAGGAGGGTGGGGAGGTCAGCAACCGCCTCCCCAACAACAATATTCACCGCAACCGTAGGCTCTTCATGACCCTCGCCCTTTTTGAAATCTAACTTTGATCTAGACAATACCCACAAAATTACCAGCAGCCGCCGCAACCTAACTATGCTCAACCAGCTGGCCCCCCCCAGGGAAATTACTACAACCAGTCTCCACCATATCCCGCATCGGGATCAATGAACCAGCCGTACCAGCAGCAACCATACAGGGGGAATCGGGGAAATTACAGGGGAAATAATTTCATTCCCCGAGGTGGTCGTGGCGAGTACCGAGGGCGAGGTGGTCACTTTCAAAATCTGCACTGGAATAATAATAGCGGCGCTGGTGGTGCAGGACGTGGTCAATATAACAATTCGGGGAACGCCTCCCTACAACACTACCAACAGCCTCCACAGCCACAACCGTATCCATCCGCACAGCAACACCAACAGACTCCTCAGCACTCACAGCCTCCTCAGGCACGTGCCTCCGACTCGCATGAAGGCGCTCCCCAGCATAACGAGCCTCAGGTTGAAGAGGAGGATGATGATCTTTTCCGGCCCTCGAAAGAGCTACAGGTTGAGGATAAGGATGCTGATAAGACAAAAGACGAGGGGAAAATGCCCCCACCAAGTAGGCCGACTCCCACAGGACCCTATAACCAGCAGAACTCTTCGAAATTTAGTTTCGCCTTCAAAGGCCAATCCAAGGCCATTGCCCCTCCCAAGCCCGAGATTTCCCAGAAGCTAAATGCCGCACCAACACGTAACATCCAGATCAGTCCAGACCGTCCAAGAGGCCCAAATACTCGCAATATACCTACAGAGCCCGCTTCAATCCGGCGACAAGACTTCCGAACCGAACCCCCACCTCCTACGACCCGCAAATATAAGAAGATAATGAGACGGCAGAAAGAGCGGCCGCAACTTCCAGACGAGTTCAAGAAGTCGGAGTCGGTGTACTATCGAAAGCCTGGAAATGAGTCAGTGGTAGGCTCTGGAACATATGGGAAAGTCTTCAAAGCTGTTCATGTCTATACGAAAAACCTGGTAGCATTAAAGAAAATCCGTATGGAGGGAGAAAGAGATGGATTTCCAGTGACAGCTGTGCGAGAGATCAAGTTACTCCAATCATTGAAGCATGTGAACATCGTCAACTTGGAGGAAGTCATGGTTGAGAAGAATGACTGCTACATGGTTTTCGAGTATCTCTCACATGATCTTACTGGTCTCCTCAACCATCCAACTTTCAAGCTTGAACCAGCTCATAAAAAGCATTTAGCAAAACAGCTATTTGAAGGTCTGGATTACCTCCATCGTCGGGGCGTCCTTCATAGAGATATCAAAGCAGCGAATATTCTCGTCAGTAGTGACGGACAGTTGAAGCTTGCAGACTTCGGACTTGCTCGATTCTACGCCAAGAGACGCCAGCTAGATTATACAAACCGAGTCATCACGATCTGGTATCGGTCACCCGAGCTTCTTCTAGGAGAGACTCAATACGGACCAGCGGTAGATATATGGAGTGCAGCATGCGTTCTCGTCGAGATCTTCACTCGACATGCAATTTTCCCCGGAGATGGCGGCGAGATCAGTCAACTTGAAAAGATATACGCTGTATTAGGCACACCAAATCGAGTTGACTGGCCGGGTCTTACAGATATGGCTTGGTTTGAGCTCTTGAGGCCGACTGTACGACGGCCGAATGTTTTTGCAGACAAGTATAAAGAGCGTGTATCTCCAGCTGCTTATGAGTTGTTGGAAGCTATGTTTCAGTATGATCCTGCCAAGCGACCTTCTGCTTCTGATATCCTCGAACATCCGTATTTCACCGTCGAAGAGCCAAAGGCGAGACAGGCCCTTGAGTATGTTTTCCCCTTTGTCTTTATCATAATAACAAACTAATATGACAATTCTAGGCTCGCTAAACTTGATGGTGACTGGCATGAATTCGAATCTAAAGCGCTAAGGAAGGAAAATGAGAGGAAAGATAAGGAGGCGAGGAGGGCGGCGAAAGAAGCCGCCTTAAGAGCGGAGAAAGAAAAGAAAAGGGGACCGGAGGTGGAGTTGGTGGGGGATGCGAAAAGGGGAAAGACAGAGATGGAAGGAGGAAAGGGGGTGGTAGGTGTGAAGTGAGATATTCAGCTTTTTGAGCGAAATCAAAGTCAAAAGCTGAGAGACAAGACGATGAAATTTACAATGGGAGAAAAGAGGGTGGGTGAAATATGTAGGAATATTTTGGATGGATGGATGGATGGGACACTGCTCTGTTTGGAGCCTATTATTGCCTATTATTAGGTATAGGTGGATTAACCTTTAATGAAATGAGTAAGCCAACCAGTGAGGCAGAGAAGGAATTGATTGAGTGGGAGGATGGCGTTGATGGTGAAGAAGTTGTATATAGATTTTTGGTAGGAGTGAGAAGGGAAGGGAATTTTTACTTGGGGTGGGGGGCAGAGGGGGGCGGGGTTAAAGCATCATAGCTGGTTGGGTGGTTGGCTGTGTATGACAGAGCTGGTGATTAGGTGGATAAGGTGCATTTAGTTGGGAGAGAGAAATAAAGAAAGAAAGAAAGAAAGAAAGAAAGAAAAGAGAAAGGATGAATGAATGAATGAATGAAGAGATTTAAAGAATTTTGACGAGCCTGCTTTATTGATTGTGATGTTGTGGGAGCGCTTTATTTGATTTATGGTTCGTGATGAGTGTTCTATGGTAGTCTTGAACTGTTATTTCATTATATTATAGGAAAACTTGGTGAGTAAGGTATAATAACTACCTAGTCTTCTAGGACACTAAAATATCTTGTTTATAGGTAGAGGTTAGATGTAGTGTATATAATGAACCGAGGTTTTAACTACTAAATATCGTACTAAACTCTTGTCTTACCAGTCGTTTCGAACGAGAGATATAAGACCTCGAGGATGTCGTGTTAAGGTTTTAATGTTCAATTTTCATTATTAGACATCGCTAATAATGACAACTAACTATTCCGTCTCTACTTCCTCCCAAACCATTGACAGGCAGTCCGTATACCCATCAAAAGATACATAGGTAGATTCTTTCCTTTCTATCATTAAAAAAATCTAACATCACTCCTTCCTTCATAGCCCCCATAACGCCTTTCACTTTCATTCATCACACATCCATCCAGGAAACGAACAATCATTTCCTACTAATCCTAGCCATCTAGCCAGAAAATTAACTTCATTCATCCATCTAAGCACCACTCCTATAAACCTGACTTCCCTGTCCCCTAATCTGCACTGTATCCCTCCTCTGCAAAACAACCAGCGCTCTCTGTAACGAACTCTCACTAAACCCCCTCCCCTCACAAATCTCCCTCTTCAACGTACTTAAACTAGTACTCCAGCCAATAGGTAACCTTCTTTTCAATTCCTCTTCAACTTTACTTACTTCCTCCATCAACTCTTTTGATCCAGTTCCAGAGCCCATTTTCACAGCATCCATTGTCGATGCGAGGAATAGACGAATTGCTTCATCGACGTGGGCTTCTGTTGCGATAGGGGAAAGAGAGAGTTTGGCAAGAGATTCGGAAATACGGATAATTGCTTCGAGTTGACGAATGGTGATGGGAATGCTGGAGCGGACGGAGGTTTCGAGTTCCGAGGCGTGGACTTGTTTGCGGATGGAGACGAAGTGGGAGGAGAGTTTTTCGGCGGCGGTGGGAGAGAGTCGGGGTGCGCATCGTCTTTGGGGAGTTGTGGTTAGATTTTTTGATGTTTGGGGGTCGGGGGTGGATCGACTTACGATTTACAATAACTAATATATCTTTTCATTTTCTCCACTGAAATCTCTGCTTCGGCTTGTTCTTCAATACCTCTTCCTCCCATATTCAGCTTGATAACATGTTTAGCTATCCTCTCATCTCGACCTCTATCATGATCATCCTTTACAATGAAAATCATATCGAATCTCGAGAGAATTGTAGTTTGGAAATCGATGTTTTCACCTGGTGTTTTGAGATCATCGTATCTCCCGAAAATTGGATTTGCAGCTGCGAGAACAGATGTTCGTGCATTTAATATTGTTGTGATTCCAGCTTTGGCGATGGAGATAGTTTGTTGTTCCATTGCTTCGTGGATAGCCACTCTGTCTTCGTCTCGCATTTTGTCGAATTCGTCGATACAGACTACACCTCCGTCTGCTAAGACCATGGCTCCTCCTTCAAGATAGAATTCCCGCGTTGTGTGATCGCGCTGAACGGAGGCTGTGAGACCGGCTGCTGACGAACCTTTTCCAGATGTGTATATGGCGATTGGTGCTACTTTTTCCACGAATTTTAGAAGTTGGGATTTTGCTGTTCCGGGGTCACCGAGGAGGAGGACGTTGATGTCTCCTCTTAGTTTCATTCCATCTGGAAGAATCTTTTTTGAGCCACCGAATAAGAGACAGGCGATGGCCTTTTTGATGTCTTGGTTCCCGTAGATGGATGGGGCGATACAGTTAGCAATCTTTTGGTAAAGTTCAGGGTCTCGACTCATTTCAAGGAATTCTTGTTCTTCCTCTTCAGAGAAAATTGCTTGACCTTTGGCGGTTGTGTCGACATCACTGTGAATTCCAACTGCTCTGAGGTATGGTGTTCGGATGGCTACTGCGGAGGTTGTATTGGAGCCTTTGGCTTGCTTGTTTTGGTAAATGGAGAAGATACCAGTGACCATGCATCTTGTCCCTGGAACAACTCTGTTTGTCAAGTATCGGTCTGTTGAGATCAAAACATGACGAGGTAATTCTCCTACAGGGACTTGGTCTGGAGCTTCTTGCAACTTGATAATTTGCTGGTCGACAAATTGAGAGCTCTCGTGTACTACTACATATGGATCCATAGGACATGGGGGATCTCCCGGGGTTTTTGTCCTGTCGCATACCCGTGGTAAGGTGATACCAGCAAATCCACCGCCTACGGGCAAAGTCTTCAAAGTTTGGCAATTTCTACATTGGATTTGTAGAGCTGTGGCTTTTGACGATAAAACGGAAGCTCCAATGACTATCCCAGGAACTCTGACAAGTCTTGATATGGTGAGTGCATCAAGGTTTCTGATTGAAATATCTACTGCTGAGGAATGTAGGAGAAGTTGGTGCTCGGGGAGTACGATGTCCTTGACGGAGGGGTAGACAATTCGATGTGTGCACTTTTTGAGAGCTGCTTCGAACTATTGTTGGTCAGCTAGTGTATCGAGTCCTAACCAAGTGGCACTGCCTACCAGTGGAATCATCTCTGCAGGCTCGGTCACCAGTCGGTGTGCCAGGTCTTCGTTATATTTAATTAGATGCTCCACATTGATGTCGCAGTAGTATTGCTTGAGCAGCACATTTTCTCGAATTTGATCTCTGCCTGATATGAGCTGCTGCTAACTTGGCTGTCTCGAGGGCTCCTACCTGTATATGAAGACATTATCGAGACGGAACTCTAGGATAAAAGCCTCGAGTTGCGCCCGAACGTACTTGTTGGAATCCTCGTCTTCACGGTCAGCGCCGTCCAGCACATTCAGCGTGTAGACCGACTGCCGATCCATCTTGGAGTCTCTTTTGGCTGCGGCGTGTGTTGGGTTGTGGGTGGAGGGGCAGTGCTGTCGCGAGTTATGGTGATGTTGCCGTGGCTGCGAATGTGGCCCTCCACCTAGAATTCATCGACGCGTTTTCAGGAGGTGCAGCACGCGAGAGGACGCGCTGCGCGTAAAGTGGTTGCAGAGACCCCGGCAGCAGACCGCGGCCGCTTCCAGAAGACGGGGCGCCCAATCATCGCACACTCCCTCCATACAGCCATTGAAGGCTGAGAGTAGCATCCGTGGTCCGTCATACCTCCAGAACGAAGATATACTTCGTCCCAGCCATGACTGCCCACCCACAACGCCATTATCTCCCAGTACAGACTCCCGCCTTTTGTCCGAAAATCTCACCCTTCTGGCAATGATACCCCGTTAACGATCTATTTCCCATTTGCAAGAGCACTGTACATCTGGAGGTCGCCGGTGCCCGAACTCCTGGAGGATTCTCAACATCGGTTCGCAAAATCCGCAGCAATACTGGCATTTGGTCGGGCATAAAGAGAGCGTGGCTGCGGGGAAGGCTGGAGGTCTTACCACTCAGAAAGCGCATTCAGACAGTCTTTCAAGCTTGGGAGAGAGCATTGCCATCATGTCTTCAACGCCGACCCCTCGGCTCTCGGTGGACAGCTTGTCGCCCATTTCTCCTGCCTTCCCTCGAGACGAATATCCCTTTCCACGGTTAGCTGCTTGGAACCACGGACGATCTGACTCGCTGACGGTGGATAGACCGAGGTCGAGTGGCAGGCCCAGTTCCAGTGGGCGGTACCCTCATGGCAGACGAGGCTCGACAGCTAGTTCAATAAACTCGATAGGCGGCTCACTGGACACAGCTTCACATTGGCACGGGTTGAACGAGTCGAGTCAAAATGGTAGGGGTCCAAGCTGTTCCGATTCGGGCATGCGCTCATAATGTATAGCTATCTCGACCCTTTTACAGCCCCCCATTGTTCGAACTGGCCTTATGCCACACACTTCTCTTCCCACATCCAGCGCGCATAAGCCCCCTACAGCTCGAGACATCCCTCCCGTAACTCTCACGAATATTCCAAGCGTCGATCCCACCGATTTCAATTCATATCTGACTCAAGTTGGGGCTCTTTATGATGCTCTGCAAAGAGCAAAGGAAAACGAGGAAGAAGGCGGGACACAGTTATTGCGGAAAGGGAGCAAGGTCGACGACTTCTCGGATCTTCTAGATGTCGCCCGGAGGGGTTCAAATCGTCCAAATTTGTCCAGACGGGCTTCACTAGCATCGTTAGCATCTTCAATCGAGACCCCATCAATAAAGAGAATAGCAAACGGAGGATCCAGTCGGCGGATGCCACATGTGCCAACCCCTTTATCTACTATCCCTAATGTTTATTTTGAAGAGGGTTTCCATCTCGAAAACCCTCGAACGTTTGATGTTGTTAGTGAAAGATCAGAAGTTGTCAAGCCGACACCTGGATCACCCGAAGAAAAAAGGACCGCTTCCAATGGCAACGCTTTAGGACCACGGAAAGCCTTGGCGACGAATGCTATTCTTCAGGAGAAATTGTCTTGGTACATGGACACAATCGAAGTTCATCTTATCAGCTCAATATCATCTGCTTCGTCTTCATTTTTCGCCGCTCTTGGATCACTGCGAGAACTTCATTCTGAAGCTGCAGATTCTGTCGCGCAAATCAAGGCTCTGCGAAAGGAGTTGAAAGCGCTAGACGAGGAAATGGCTATTGGGGGGCTCAATATCGTGAACAAGAAACGGCGGCGAGAGAACCTCAAACAGCTTAGTGATGCTGTTCAGCAATTAAAACTAATTGTTGAGACAGTGAAAAGCACTGAGTCGCTTGTTGAAAATGGAGATGTTGAAAAGGCTCTGGATGCAATTGATGGGTTGGAGATGCTGATTGCTGGCGAGACAGATGGGGAAGTAGTCGATAAAACAATTCGACTGCGAGATCTTCGTGCGGCGACTGCATTACAAGGAGTGACGACTGATCTTGATACTCTACGATTCCGAATAGGCAAAATATATGAGGTTAAGTTCCTCAATGCATTGATGGGTGATCTCAAACATCATGTTCAGTTGGTCTCGACACCAGACACTTTACAACGATGGAGTGTTGCTTCTCAACGGTCTAGAGGGACTCACAACAGGGAATCCTCGACATTACCTGCTTACCTAACAATGAATAGCGAGTTAAGGACAGAGTTGCGTTCATTCCTCACTGGATTACATCGTGCTCGGCATACATCCCCTGCTGCGACTGCTTATCGGGAATCGGTGCTGAGAGAAATACGCAGCATAATCCGGCGGCCTTTGCCATCTTCAAATGATGATGATGCAGACTCCATGATGTCAGTGTCTACAGTAGGTACTGCTAGACAGAGGTCCCAGCAAGAAAAATCAACAATTTTGGCTCGCAATCTAAGGGCTCTGGAGCCTGAAGACGCGGAGGAGTTATTGAAGAAGACGTACATAGGGGTTGGAGAGACTTTGCGGAGACTTGGAACACAAGTGAAAGTGCTTCTAGATGTGACGAGTACTCTTGGAGATCCTGATGGCAATGGGATGAAGTCACCACCTCGAAGTCCAAGTATAGGAATGATCGAACGGATGAATCTTGCTCCTACGAGGGGTAGTGCTGGCCAAGAAATACAAGAGGAAATACATCAAGCACTTGATTTGACGAATCTACTCGGCCAAGCGGTTGACATCGCTCAGGATAAAATTATCAAAGTTCTGCGTGTGAGATCAGAACAAACCGTACACCTCTCAGTTGAAAACTTCCTCAGATACTTCACCCTCAACCTCCTCTTCGCTAATGAGTGCGAGGCTGTGTCTGGAAGAGGTGGCACAGCGCTCAAAAATGTGGTCAATAACCATATTAAAGAATTTGTACCAAAACTGACAGAGTCGGAAAGACAGGCCTTAGCTACAGGTATGGGTGCCGATCCATGGAATGCGAAGGATTTTACAGACACGGATAAACAGCAATTAGACAATATCCTTTCTGCCAGCACCCAGGATCCAGATGCATGGAATTCTGGAAACAAGATATGGTTTCCACCTAGCTTATCGCTGGTATCTAAGGAACCACCCTCTTTGATAGTCCCAAGTAATGGGAATTCCGGTACCTCCACACCATCTATTGCTCCATCGTCGAAATCAAATGCCCACCCTGCGATTATTGATGGCGAGCCATTCCTCCTTCCTGCCTCGGCAATCCTCTGCCTACATGGTCTATCCTCGTTTCTTCACCTCAATACTGGCCTTCCATCAATGACCGCCGAAATAGCAGCCTCGATGATATCATATCTCTCTCTTTTCAATTCACTCTGTACCCAGCTCATCCTCGGAGCTGGAGCAACCCGCTCTGCGGGTTTGAAAAATATCACAACCAAACATCTCGCTCTCGCGGCTCAAGCCCTAGCATTCATTGGTTCCCTCATCCCCCACACCCGTGAGTTCGTCCGTCGCCATTCCTCCCCCGGAGCAGCAACAACCTCCCTCATGGGAGAATTCGATAAAATCCGACGAGTCTATCAAGAACATCAAGAATCCATCTATGACAAATTAGTTGATATCATGTCTGGAAGAGCAACTACTCATGCTAAAGCTATGAGATTAATTGATTGGGACAACGCTGGGGGACAGGGCGTAAATGGATACATGGAGACATTGACTAAGGATACGATAACACTTCATCGAGTTCTAAGGAAACATTTACCGGAGATGACCGTTAAGAGAATCATGGAACCTGTATTTGGGAGTTATAAAGAACAGTGGAGTAGGGCTTATGGGGAGGTTGTACTCAGCAGTGAGAGTGGGAAGTCGAGGTTTGTTCCCCCCTCTCTTCTCCCTTTCTCCGTAACGTGTTCCTTTTCCCTTCACTAATGTTTATCGACCCATAGAATGCTCCGTGACGCCGAATACTTCAATACCAAAGTCGGTTCCTTGGATGGGGCAGGCGATGTGGGTGATTTCATCGTGACACTAATTAAGGATAAAAATGTTCCCAAATCCAATTTTGATCCACAGCCACCAGCTTCCGTTTCTACTTCTCCGCATGTGAATGGGGTTAACGGAACGAATGGGACGGGGAGTTGAGAGGATGGTGATGGCTTGGCTTAGGGAATGAAGTGAGAGGGGGGGGAGCTAAGAGTTGAAAGGAAAGAAGTTAGGGGAATTTTGATACCAGGATTGAGTAATTGGATTGCGGTGATGAATTAGCAGATAGATAAAGCGAAGAGAGCGGATGGGAATATGGGTTAGGTAGTCCCTGTTGATAGGTTATATGGTGATAGGGAGGGAATGTATAGTACGATTTCAAATATGAATTTCTTCCCACACTATGTCCGAGAACGTTGAGGTTGTTACTTAATGATACCTGGATTTCGAGAGCAACCAACCATCCGACACTTCCATATATGTACTTGCCCGCTCCCTCTAAAACCTTTTTAAATCAAGTTTTTATCCGCACGTCTCCAAACCAGACCCTGCTCAAGCTCCAAAACCAACTCTCCAACAAACCAAACAGAGTATTGTCGGCACGCCCCCTCTCCAGAACCCTCTCCAGAACAAACCAACTCTCAAACCACGATGATTCCTTCTTCGAGATCTGCTGTCCTTCGATAATTGTCCTAAAAGCTTCGATTTACATTCGAATATCGAAACAATATTTTTTTCATCGATTGTCCAAGATTGCTAGCGCCAATTAAAACGTTTATTCTTCTTTGAATGTCCCATTTTAGTACGCAGATTCAGACGTCGGGATCTATCTAGTAAATTATGACTTGATTGGATAGTCCCATCGGATCTTATGAGACTTTATCGGATGTTTTGGCGTTTTGCCAGGTGAGATGAAACGGACGTCCTGGAATTTTGTGGGGTGGATGTCGCGACTTTGCTTCATCTTCACCTCGCCTCAAGGGGATCCCACTTACAACCAAGCAGATGCTCAAATTCCATCTTACATCGGATGGCATTTGAACGCGAATATTGGAGAAGTCAACTTGCGATCAAATAATTGAAAGCATCTTCTTGTGATTTAAAATTCCCAATCAATCAATTGCCAGGATTGGCGGCGACATTATTCCTCGGGAGTAGCTCGAACACTTATGATTTCTATCTCTTGGGAAGGTCAGCCCTGCTGCGATATCCTAAGCGCCAGAATGTCAGTATCCGCAATCGCCCCATCCATCCGACGGGAGCTGTTGCATACCGAAGTGTGATCTGCTCACCCCATACGGGCATGTGGATAACTGGACCTAGAGGTTGTTTTAAGAATTGGCCAAGGAAATAACTCGGTAAGATATATGCATTCTATAAGATCGCATCGACTTCCTTTCAGGTGTTTTAACCCGTCATTCTTTTCTCAATTCTTGGTGCTGGCACATTTCTCTTTCAAAACTTTATACTTTCATTTTCTAGATCGAAAAATGCTTTCTCTTTTACGATTACTGTTTATTGCACCAGCGATTTTGGCTGTAGCGAATGCTCAGGGCGTCTTACTTACGGCTCAGGGAACTAAGGGAACACCAGCTAGTTTGGGGTTGCAGGTTGAAAATAATACGGCAACGGATGCGAACATCATCAACGATGAAGAGATAACTACGAATGTCGTGAATGAGTGTGGTCGGACAGTACTTGGTGGAAACATGTACGTTGATCATTCCTCTTTACAACTCTTTCCTTCATCAACTTAAAAACAGCAAATTTTATTACTTGAAGTGTCGCGAAGGATCTACGTTGGATCAAGGGTTCTGATAATTTTCCATTTTGGACGAGTCTTGAAGAAAGAAAATGCTGACTAGACAACAGCGATATTGGGACAGTCACAGAAGCAGCACTGGTAGCTAAGACCGTCACATCCGTTACAAAGGGTGGAAAGCTGGATATAACTATCAAACAAGTCAACTCCAGCGGGGCCGGACCTTATACCTGCGATATCGACCTATCGAGCAACGCCGATGGCGTCACAGGACAAACCAACCTTACGCTCACAGAAACCAATGGAAAGGATGGAACGATCAAGCTTTCAGCAACCTTACCGGCAGACATGAAGTGTATTGGAGGTACGTCAAATTTCCGACTTTGCAATTCCTTTCCCGGATGACCTGTTAGAAATCTACATTAGACAAGCAAACTAACAATTTCATCAGCCTCAACAGGAAATATCTGTACAGTCCGTTGCCGAAACTCCAATTCTGCAGGCCCCTTCGGAGGCTGTGTAGCCATCCAACAAACGGACGTTACTGCCAACGAAAACACCCCCGAAACAATCCAGACTGCCCAAACACTTGCCGGCATCAGTGCTCAAGTCTTGCAAAACCAAAAGGATCTTGGTGTCGCTGTGAAGGCTATTGCAGGTGCTGAAGGAACTGACCAGGCTCAAGCTTTAGCAGCAGCTACAGGTAAATTCCAGCTCACCTTACTCTTACCCTGAATTTATGCTAATATCCTTTCAGCTCTTCTAGCAGCACAAGGGAAGAAGGTGGCAAGAATGGTGATGAGAGCTTTTGTCGCATAATTGATGGTCTGATGCCTATGTAATAAAATTCTGCCCAATAGATTCAGTCAATCAATACCTTTGATTATGAGTCCAGTTAATACCATGACTTACTGTGTAATGTGATTTGAATCTATAGATTAGCAGACTTTACAACCAAGCAGTGGAGAGAGCCTTCCCTCCTTCCCAGCCTACTAATATTCATGCTGTGGTTGGAGCGACCACCCTGGCCTTCTACTGGGAATCCAAACACTATTCACACCATCCAATCCCTAAACAAACACAACCCTATCCCCCCAACCTCATTTCCCTGCCAACTTTCAAATCACCCAAAAAGACGCAACCCTCAACCATGAATCCATCATTCTCACCTCCAAGCATCTCAATCCTTATCTTCAAAAATCCGTCACTTCATTTTCTCCCCCACGAGCCCCATTTGAAGAGCTCAACATCACTGTCCCCCTCCTATCATATATCTTAATTCTCAGACCCCACATGAAAACTCACATTAATCTCTTCAAAGTAAGTCGAAAGAAAAAATCGATCTAAGTATGCGGAATTAAGGCCATTTCGGTCAAGTCTTGAATTTCTTAAATATAACAACCCTATCAGATCTCCACCTTCAAAAAAAAAATCAAGAATGCATCACCCAAATTATAAAATCAATATCCACAAACCCTCATTTCACAAATTCCCCACCCCAAAGAGCTGTGTCTACACCTCGATTGCATTACATCACAACAAAGGAAAACACTGGCACTAATAAAAACAATCTAGAAGAAAGCCCCCTCGATTTATCGCTAAATATCTAAAATCCAAAAGCTAAAAAGTCTAAAACCTGGTCGAAACTCTAAAGCTTCCTTTAGTAAAAGTAGCGATGGAGCCCTCTCCAAGAAAAGGAAAGAAAAATGTTCCTCCACTCGTACAGTACACTCAAAACAAGCGCTATTCGATAGGATAGGGTAGGCTGGGAAAACCTCCTCGCAATAATAACGAACCCTTTCTATCTAAAACTCAACGCTGCCAAAACCAAAAAACAATAACAATAACCTCCATCAATACTGACCCTCGACTCCCTCACCAACACACATCCATGAACCCGCCTAAGTCCTTAAAAAGAACTACTACGATGATTATTCCTCCCCAAAGTCTCCGCATCCTCATCACCAACCCCAGCCCCTGCGCTATCCGCTCTCTGCAATAGCGCTGTTCTTACTGTATTATTCTGCAAATTCTCGAAAATACCTTGAAGTGGAGAAACTCTATCTATGGCTGGGAGTTGTTGGCTTCCTAGTGGTGATGAGAAGGCCTGTTTAGCTCGATGCTCTTTCTTGGCGATTGGTATTTTGCTGCAGAATCCGTTGACGAGTTTATTGACTTGGTCTTTTAGAGGCCCTGTGACACCATTTGTTGATGGGGCGTTGGTAGCATTTGCTGTAGGACCGGGTCCTGGAATAGGGTTTGTTGGTTTTGATGGATCTATTACTGCTACGTTTGAGGCAGGTTCAATTATTGCTGGGAACGGTTCCACAAGACTTTCGCGACCTATATTCAGATTAGAGTATATAACAGGATAAATATTTTCCTACCACTTTGATAACCCAGTTTGTATAGAGGTGATGTATATATAATTTTTGGAATGAGGAACGACTTACCGGATTGAGCAGACCTTAAAGAAGGTCCTGGCGCGCTGGGGTTGTCTAACGGGCTTAATGAAGGAAATTCAAATTGATTTGAATCATCCTGCGTGCCATCAACTTCGCCATTGGCATTTGGTGGGTTTTCATGGTTTCCATGAGGCACAGATGAGGCCGGTCGTCCACGGCGTTCCACGGAACCCTCATTATTGGCCCTGGAGGGTTTCAACTTCCTTATGAAATTTGTGATATGCACTTTCGCTTCTGTGGTCTTTCTCCGGCTTTTCTTAACCATAGTGTGGAACAGCTTCGCTGCTTTGCTCGACTGGGAGGGAATTTGGTCGTCTTCCAGAAGATACATTCGCAGGTCACTCTCATCCACACCCCGAATGAATGGGACTAGTTTTTCACGCTCAGCAAGGTCTGACAACACCTGTAGTCTCAACAGGCCATTTATCCGCCTGAGATAAAACACATCAGGAGTGCGGCCATCTTCTAAGGCCTTTGTCGAGTGCGCTCTTCGTAGCCCTGCAATGGCGGTGAATTCAAAAGGTTCCCCCAAAAGATAGCGATTGAAGCAGTTGGTAGGAGCGGTGGGTATATGCTGTACGTTTTGCAGGACGAGCATACCATCTTCGTTACCCTCCTGGCAGATAAGGCTGATGGGAATTTTCACCTTGCCATGTCCCAAGACTCGGTGAGAGGTGTTATGTACACCTTCAACATATCTGGAGCGAGGATACTCTTCGTACTCAACGAAGACTTCGCGGTCTCGTGCATAGTGGCAAGCGTCCTTATCATCGTCGTGCTTGTCCACCATGAACCAGTCGATGCATCGTCCTTTGGGAGCAACTTCCCGGTCACTCGCGAACACCTGCACCACCTTTCTGCCAGCATTCTTGAGTGTCCCAGAGATTGTTTGAAGAACGGGGACATCTCTACCGTTAACCATCTTGACTTCTCAGCTAGGATAGCAGGGAGATAAGTCGGGTTGAGTTTGGGATATGCGATCGAGTTGCAAGTAGCAAAGACAAAAAATTTACGGAGTTGAATGAAATGTGTGGAACTTTAAATAATGTTATGCTAGAATTGGCACGTATTGGGATGAAGGATGAAGAAGTGATAGATCCAAAAGCGGGTTCAAGATTGAGTACGGGTGTTGGAAGTTGTGTTGTTGAAGGATGAACCTTGAGATGAGAAGGTAGAAGGTACCTTAAATATTTAGTCCTTAGATATTGGGAAAGGGGAAGGCGATTTCCTACTTAGGAAAGCAAAGATAGATATTGGGAAGGCGCCACTGCAAACGGACTAAGCCCACACGCAGAAGTATAACAAAACAATCTTTGAGAGTGCTTGTGCTCATTGAGAAGAAACGAGTTGAGAAACTCTCGCTCGAGACTTTATTGTCCTGCGGTTCATTATATTTGTGAGGCTCGCCCAGTTTAGAATCTGTTTGCTTGCATCATCCATCGTATCTATTAAAATGTGTCACAAAAAGGCGTTATTTGGGCTATATCTACCCATTGCTTGGACATATGATCCACAAGATGCATTTGCAAACCAGTACCTGAGAGAGGAAGGAATGCTCAATTCGAAGCGGTAGCAACCGCTAAAGAGCAGCATACGAGACTCAACATCGACATCATGTGAAGCCCGCCCTTCACATGACGGCATCTGTGACCTGCAATTCCTATGCCTTGGATAAATGCAACCTGCCTGCCTTAACTAGCTCTCAGACTGTGAATGCCTTGAATAGCTGACAGGTTTCTTTCCCACTAAATGTTGCACGCTTTCGGATCGACGGGACTCGTCCGGGAATCTTCGTTGATTTCTTGTAGCTTGAACATATCGTTCAGGTTGGACTGTTCGGTGACAAGCTAGATGTGAGTTACCACAAGCTGTGGTAAAGTGATGGAGGCGTGGCTCCGAGTCAGGATCAATTCTCTCCGAGGAACCTTCTTTTGGCTGATGTCTTCTAAAAGTGCGTCTCGCATCCACCGAGAAAGAACACCTGCTTTTGACTAATCCAAGTGAGCTGTAAATAGACTTCATCCTTGATTAGCCTGGAGTTCTCTATCCCATCAGCCTGAGATAGTAAGACAGGCGGTCTTCTTGTCGTGGTGGCTAACCTGGATACTGTGGTTCTTAGTGTTTGATGATAAAAGTTCCTCATGCGGGATTTGGCGAGAACATTATATATCTCTTCAATCAGTTGTCCGCTTGGAGTTGGAGCCCTGAGGCTCCAAGTCCCTATGGCGTAAGAAATACATTGTCTGACAGTGCCCATGTCCCACACAAGCTGGGGTCCGCGGGAAAATGCCACATGAAGACCCAGCTCCGGCGCAACACCAACAACCCTGAAACCAAACGCTCTCGCAGCTCCCCAAGCTTAAAGTATAACCTCAAAAATACTTCCTCAACATTATACCACAATGCGCTCTAGTATGGCCACCTTGTTTAACCTGCTTAGGCTGGAGTCTACCGTGTCTTGGCAGGTGCCAGTCTCGGTTGCTAGGGCCGCCCTGAGACGGACGCCGTTCCATGCAGTAGTGGACCACTCCTAAATGCCATAGAGATGTCTCCTTTGGCGCAAAGCAAATAGCACCGGCTCTTACCTAGCCAGCGAGCACCTCCAACGGAAGCGTAATATATAAATCAACAACGGCGTATTCATGGTATTTCTGCCCCCTATATCCCCTGTGAAAAGCTACTAACTGAACTTCCCAGTCGCCTCTTATCCGTGCTTCTTCGGGGCGCAAGTTGACCCGAGGAATAGTTTTAGCAATCTTCGTAGTCTGCCTGTGGTTTCTACTCTCGAACAGTGGAGTTGGAGGGCCACGGTCCGAATTCAACTATCTCCCATTACCCATACACCCCGAGAAACATCCTGTCACCAACCTCATACGTCTCCCCCATAGACTTTCGCACAAGAGGATACCCAAGATCCAGCATCTTCCAGTTCCAGAAACGTTACAAGAGAAGCAATTGAGGGAGGGGCGACTGAATGAGGTTCGCGATGCCTTCCTACATGCATGGAATGGATATAAAAAGGAGGCTTGGGCGAAGGACGAATTGAGGCCCATAGCTGGAGGATACAAGACGCCCTTTTGCGGATGGGCAGCGACTATGGTGGACAGTCTGGACACGATATGGATTATGGGTCTATACCGGGAATTCGAACTTGCTCTTGTCGAGCTTAATAATGTAGATTTTACAAATACGGTTGGGTGTCAGATAAACCTATTCGAAACCACGATTCGGCATTTGGGGGGTCTGCTATCTGCTTTTGATATAAGTGGGGAGAAATATCCAATCCTGGTGCATAAAGCAGTGGAACTGGCAGAGATACTCTATACTGCGTTTGATACCCCCAATCGAATGCCTTCGGCACATTTCCTTTGGTCTGCGTATGTGAATTATATAGGATATTACTATTTCAAGATATACTAACACTTCTAGTACCAATACCGAAACATACGATCGCTCATCTAGTAGTTCTATGGTTTTGGCCGTCCTTGGCTCTCTTTCTCTCGAATTTACTCGACTGGCGCAAATCACAGGGAACGACAAATACTACGATGCTATTCAGAGAGTTATGAACGAGTTAGAGAAATACCAGGATCTTACCAGTCTGCCAGGAATGTGGCCAGCAATGGTTGATTCCAGTATCGTCAACCAAAGTATGTACCTAGGGTCACCCTTTAATGGAGGTAATGAACAATACACGTTGGGAGCAAACGCAGATTCTGCGTACGAATATCTTCCTAAGGTATGCTTTATCCTGGATTAGCGACTACTTTACATATATTAACAAATTTCCAGCAATTCCTTATGCTCGGTGGACACAACAAGAACTACCAATCCATGTACGTCAAATTCGTCGAAGTCGCCAAAAAATGGCTCTTCTTCCGTCCCATGACCGTCGGCGACGAAGACATCCTCATCTCAGGCACAGCCGACGTCACTCCAGGCGAAGAACCAACACTAACACCTGAACTCCAACATCTCACCTGTTTCACAGGCGGTATGCTCGCCATCGCAGGTAAAATCTTCAATCGACCGGAAGATGTCGAGGATGGTAGAAGATTAACAGATGGTTGTGTATGGGCATATAAAAACACCATGACAGGAATCATGCCGGAAACATTCATTGCTGTTCCTTGTGAGAATGCCACGGATTGTAAATGGGATAAGAAGAAATGGTGGAATGCCGTGGATCCTTCTGCGGATGAGGCTGCAAGGAAAAAGATTCTGGCGGGGAATCTTTCACCTGGTTTTGCGAGGGTGCAGGATGCGAGATATCTCTTAAGGTCAATCTCCCCTTCTCCTCCCATCCCCCCTCCTAACTGACTAGATTCTAGACCAGAAGCAATCGAATCAGTCTTCATCCTCTACCGCATCTCAGCCGATAAATACTGGCAAGAATCCGGCTGGGATATGTTTAAATCCATTCAAGCACATACGAAAACCTCTCTAGCACATTCAGCTATCGATAATGTTATGAGTCCGGCTCCTAAACCGGTGGATGAGATGGAAAGTTTTTGGTTGGCGGAGACGTTAAAATACTTTTATTTGTTGTTTAGTGAGGTGAATGTGGTGGATTTGGATGTTTATGTTTTGTGAGTATCCCCCCTGGGGAATGAGTCTGCTGTTTGTTGGGGAGGGTGAGGAGTGAAGGCTAATTAGAAATAGAAATACAGAGGCTCATCCGCTTAAGAGACCGGTTTAGATGGAGTAAAGTTTTTGGAGAGGGGTTGGCTTTTTTCGAGTTTGGAGATTAGGATTTGGGAATTGGAAGAGCTTGTAGAGCATTGGCATTACTTGGCGTTTTTGCATTGAAGGGTTGATGAGTTAGCATTTCTAAAAAGTATATTTAGCTTCCTCGGTATAGTGGGGTTGTTTTCTCTGATAGCTGGTCATCTATCCCACTTGTTGAATCGTCCTGGGCCTGGATTGGGTAGGGTGTATGAAAAACTGTGGTTATAAGTAAATGCTGGGTTGTGCAAAGTATTTAAAATTCTATTGTTACTTTAGAAGCAATTGAAATAAATAAGTTTTCCATTTTTCCCCCCTGGTGAAGTGCCCGTAGTGTTTGATTACTTATTGATGTCGCCAAGGTACCGAAATTTCCTTGTCAGAGTGT
This sequence comes from Neobulgaria alba, assembly GCA_003988965.1. NCBI lineage: Eukaryota > Fungi > Ascomycota > Leotiomycetes > Helotiales > Gelatinodiscaceae > Neobulgaria > Neobulgaria alba. The sequence continues at coordinate 113,663 of QYAM01000059.1, forward strand.
TATATTAATTGATTTCAATGAATAGTGGTTATTCCGGAGTAGAAATGAAGAGAGGAGTTCCAAATTCTTTGGTCTATTAAAGCATTAGGAGGATTGAGAGTCGAGGGCCTTGTAACGGCTTCGGTTTTTAGATTGTGGATTTCTTAGGAGTGAGTAAATGTTTTTAAATTTTCGGTTGCAGGGAGGGGAAAGGGATGTGTCTAGAGGGTTGTCTTTTAATTCCAAAATACAAGGGTTCCGATGAAAGAAGAACATTTGGAATACAAGAATATCATGCCAAGTCTATTAATTCGCGGAGGCCATGTCTGCAAATTTCTACGGGGTTGGCATTGTTTCTCTCAGGAGTGGTTAGTGAAGTACGCAGATGTATTTCTTGGCCTTTTTTTTTTGGATAAACGGTTATTTGATATCGATTCAATATTAGGAGAATTTTTTCTTTCGTATAGGATGTTGAGTAATCTGCTCTTCCCTTAGTTGCCTTAATATTTCTATTCTGCATACTCTTACTGTTGTTGCTATTTGAAATTAGGAATCTTTGAAAAAAATTTAAGCCCGAAGTTACCCTTCAAAAATTCCTTTTGAGGTGTTAAGTGGCGCCGTTGGAGTTCGGTTACTGATGGTGTTCGGTGTTGGCGGTTAATGCGGCAGACCTCGGCACGATAAGGGTTTTTTTCGTCAGCCAACCATTTTTGAGGTTCGTGGAGGTTTGCTTTATTCTCACAGGAAGACTCTTTGATTAATTATGCAAGATACGATTTGTTGAAAGGAAAGAAGAAAAGTGTAATTGTGGGGGTTTTACCCCCGACATGCACTTGCTTCTGCCGACCATTAATCCTCTAATTGTTAGAGTTATTTTCTTGAGTCCTGGCAGTATTTTTTGGTGGAAGCGTTGCTCTTTTGGACAATGGGGCCCCTCCCGACAATTGTAAAATAATACAAATCTGACGCTAGTCTTAATCCCTAGGAAGCTTCTAGACAGTAGCAAAAGCCAATTTTTGATCGGTGCTAGATGGCTGACACTGCCCGTGATTCTCACCAATGCCTCCAGGTAAAGTGGAGATTTGACGATTGGTAAGGGGGGTGATAGTAGAATGCTTGTTAATAAGATGACGGGTGAATTCTAAACCGAGCTCTAGAACAGTTTAGATGATAAAGTTAGTGATAACTTATTATCACCGATTAATTGGTGTGAATAACCTCGGTGTTTAAGAAATAGCCTGAGTTCCCTTAGAAATCGCAAATGATTGGAGGAATTCTTTTGGCATATTAGTAAGATTTACACTAACAACTGCTTGTTTATTCGGCGTTACTTTCTAAACGAGGGGTGGTTTGTAGCAGTTGTCCGATTACTTTCCATTCCATCAACATTTAAAGTTGAGCTCGGAGTGGTTGAGGTTTGGGTTTTTGTACATAAATCATACTTTGGAGGTTTTGAGAATACCCCATCAAGTTCAAAGACCAAAGCCTCTATCGTCATTCAACCCTTGTTCTTCGACTAACAACCTTGAATAAATTTCTTCATGATAAAAAATAATCACGATGGCTGCTACAGCAGATAAGACGAAGCCATACTTCCCGGTAGCAAATGTTACCCACGACGGCTTCACGACAGATACTGAAGCAACAGCAACTTGCTTCTGTGGTGCCGTTCAGCTTCTCTTCGTAAGAATACCTTATTTTCTATATTTAAAGCTACCTATACCAAGCCAGGCACCGAATTTAGAACTGACACATTCTCCCAAAGCCCACGGAAAAACCCGGTCTACGCAGTACCTTCATCTGCAACTGCACCGATTGTAGAAAATTGACTGCCTCGATGTTTGCCTCCAACTTCACGGTTGATAACAAATATCTCAAACATCTCCGTGGCCAAGAGAATCTTACTATGTTTGCTCAATCAGCCACGATTGGTGAAAACGGAAGAAACGGACACTCTATGACGAACTACTTTTGCAAGACTTGTGGAACTCTCATGTATCGAACTGGAAGTGCATACCCCGGTTATAGTGCTTTGAGAATTGGAACCGTGGATGATTTCACTCTACATGAGACGAAGTTGAGACCCCAGTTTGAGCAGTTTACGAAGGATAGAGCTAGTTGGGTGAAGGGGGCAGAGAGTGTGGGGATTAGGCAGGTTGAGGGTAGTTTGTTTTAAGGGATTGGGGTTGGGCGCAGGGTAGAAATAGTTTGGGGTTTGGTAGAAGGAAAAAGGTGTTTATTATGGGATATTTGAGTTCGTGGTTTGAATGTTGGGACTTTGGAATGTTCTTATTACGCACACCTACCCTTTTAGATTCCCATATTTTAAAAATAAATGGTGAATGGTGAATGGGACATTTCCTCCTTTCAACATCTTTTTTTATAAATTGTTTTAGAAACACTTCCACCTTAAAATGTCCTAGATCTAAGTTGCTAAGATCAGCCACCAATTCCTCTTTAGGATAGGGAGGGGTCTCATAAGGTCTAGGTCGGGTTTTGGTGGGCCGTCATCGGGAGTCGAGGAAGGATATGGCTATTGGGGAAATAAGAAGTTATAGATTTTGAAGTAAGGACTTTAGGACATCCGGGGTTTGAATCTCTAAAGAATAATAATCTATTACGGTGACTTGGTAAAATGGGAAAAATTTCTTACTCTTATTACTTACCTTTTCCATTCTCCTCTACTACTAACCCCACCTCTCCCCCTTCTCCCGGCTTTATAAATTCACCACTTCGCGACTTCATAACTTAATAAATTTATGACTTCGTGATATTTTACTATTAAACACGTTGATTTTATATAAAATAAATTAATATACAGTAGGCGAAGCAGTAAAGCGAGGCTAGAGATATTGTTGGTATAATATTCATACCCCAATTAGGCTTAGCTTAGTCACATGACATGGTTTGGTACAGCCCCTTAAGGGCTGCATCAACACTATAAACTTAATATACAACAACTGAACCAAGAACACATCATATCAGGCTACGCCCCCCCCGCGTAGAGTGACCTGTGCTCTTGGTTCACCCGCTATTACCGGTTTTGTACCGACAGATACAAAGTAGTGAAGTCATGGAGTTAAGGTATATCTCTATTTTTTTTTTTTTTTTTTTTTTTTTTCATATTAACCTTATTCCCTATATCCCTTGGCTTTATGAAGTAAATGGACTTCTTGAATTGCTTAGTGAATTAATTTGTCGATCAACGAAGTAGGCATAGTACCCAGTTACTTCATGAATTGACCGTAACAAATCTTAGAAGGATATTGTTAAAATGTCTTACACTTAGTACACCACAATCGGCCTCCAATTTCACCCATGGAGAACTGATTAATAAGAGCGTTATAGAAAGATTGCTGCTAAAAGAGGCTCTCTAACCAGAGGGGAAATATTATCCCATCCACTTCGTTACGCCTCTCAAACATCCCAATTCGAAACACCTTCCCCCAGAACTCTTATCCTACACAATCAATCTCCATCCGAACAACCAATGACCTCCTCCCGAAAGCGCGAGATTTTAGCCTTGAACCACCTCCAAAGTGTTTCTCAATTTTTGGATCGTGTGGGAATTTGTTGGAGCCGGATACCCGTGGAGGTCTGAGGTGAATCCTATTGGCTAGTTGGGATTCTTGATATTGTGATGTGCTGATATACTGCACTGTGCCGTTTTGGCGGGTCCGGGGTAAGAATCCTTATTTTCTTAAGGTTTGAAGGGACGATGCCCTATCTTGCGGGAGTTGAACTTCGGGTTTGTTCCTTTATTTCAATTGAGAGACGTGAATTTTGCTGGTCGACCAAGACAGAATATGTCTCGGCACTTGGGAATTTTTCTTCTTTGGTGGTTGGGCTGGCGACTAGGAAGTGTTATTGCAGATGGTTTACAATTTACAGTCAATTCTTGGGACGGAATCACGGCCGGTGTTCCGATGCAAATTACTTGGGCGGGTGCAACTGGTGAGGTTAGGTTGTTGATGAATTCTGGTACACCTGAGCAGCCAGGAAATATTATTTGGATGAGAAGTATGCTCTTTCTGCATTCCCTCTATCCCAATTGACTTCCCGTTTGATATTAATAGAGCTGCTAAAACAGATCAAACATACCCAGATTACTGGTGGACACCATTCATACAAATCGGCTACCCACTGAATACAACTTGGTGGCTGGCAGTTGTCGCTTCCGACACGACAGAAGCATTTTCCCCTGTCTTCACTATTGGCAATGGAACTGGCTCTGAAATTTCTGTTGGTAGCGTGGTGGATGCAAAGACCTATAGTGGGAGTGTGAGCTTTACTATTGACGGATTAGGAGGCACAACAAGTTATGCGACAACGATATCTGGAACTAGTGGCGGCTTTATTAGTAGTACTTCTATATCCTCGACAGGGATGAGCTTGAGCTCTTCGGTAATAATTACTGCAGAGTTTAAATCGGGAACGACCAGTATTTCGGAATTAACAAGCATAAGTGCAAGCAGTACAACTTCGAAAGTAGCTAGTCTGCAAGAAACTTCTTCTTCCATTACGGTCCCCATCCCTACCTCGGGAGCATTGTCAAAAACAGCGAAAGCAGGAATTGGGATTGGAGTCTTTCTTGGAGGGGGGGTAATAATTATTACGGTAGCGTTGGCCTTTTTCTGGAGACGACGGTATACAATAGTAATGAAGAGGAGAAGTGAAAATATGAGTGAGGCTATGAGGAGGGGAGAAGATGGTAGGAAAAATACTGATATACAAGAAGAGAAGGCTCATTGATGGGGGTGGAAAGCTGAACTGGATGCAACTGGAACTACAACTACAGGAGAAAGAACACGATTTGGGACAAGATGGTTGAACTGGTCCACAAGAAGAGTGAACAGAGATGCGGTTGAATTAGATGGAGGAAGGGAGAGAGGAGATAAGTTTGAGTTAGAGGGGGGAAGAGGGGTGGGGGAGTTAGACGGAGATACCTCGGGGGTGGGGAAGAGTACCAGGAGTGAGTTAGATGGCGGGGGGACTGTGAGGCATGAGTTGAGTGGTTGACATGAGAGGCTTACTCGCGAAACAGAAGCCTTGAGTCAGCCTTCCTTCCGGGTTCAACCAGGTATTAAGATTGCTAACTTGAGCTGGCACACTGTGACATGAGTTTCTTTGGTATCTTTCCATTGGGGCATGTTGAGGATATTGACTCGTCGAATTCGGAGTGAAACCGAGTGACCGAAGATACCGACCCACCGTCCTGGACTGCTCATATACAACCGAAATCTCCACTTGGCTCACTTGGCGCCGCCACCTCTCGCCGTCTATCCAGTAATACTTATACAAAAATTCTGAAGGTTATAATCACTATGAAAAGGCTAGTCTGGATCTAGAATACTGAGCAATTCTGCAAAGGAAATCTATCAGCAACCAAAACCACCGGCTCGTCAAAGTGTAAAACCCAACTACCTCAAAATGAATGATGGAGTGCGGTATAAGACCTTCCAGAGCAACCAATCAAATTCATGCCCGCGGGATCCCTGTTTGGATATTGAAAGCGTCCCCAGAACCGCCAAATAGGTTACGGCTATGCACCCCGCACGTTGCGGGGTCTCCATTCCCACTATTCCCCTGGTTGTCATCGGCAATAATTTTCAGCATCTCTGATACAACCTGTCCGAGGCTCCGGCGAGGGTCGGCCAACAGCTACACCCACCACATCGTTTCAGGGGCAAACCTGTACTGGGAGTACAGACAACAATTCTTGACAAAGGAAATATTAGGAAAAGCAACGTTGTTGGGAGGGTATATTGCTCGTGACACAATTTAGCTACACTACCACATCGTCACATCTTGGCGAGTATCAAATTGGTGGATCAGATTTCCCCTCAAAGAGTGATTTTTGAGTATGAAGCTCCAATAATCAGTGTCTTAATAGCTCCATGCCTAGGTATTAGCGGGTATAGGGGTACCTCCACAACTAGTTGCATTTGGCTCTGGAGTACCTACTGTTGGATGTAGCACTAGGCACGCCCTCCTTCCCCCCCACAATGCAGTGCGGGGTATGCCCCGCACTCTCATAAGCCGTTTCCATTCATCAGATCTTGGTATACCGCACGCCCTCTTGTTCTAATGCCGAATCATTCACCGATACGAAAGATCGTCACTAATGTCATTTAGCGAGGCTAATTGTTGAGGATAGCGAGTCAGCCGGTTAAGTAAAGAAAATTGTTTGACTCTCATTTGATTCTTCTGCCTAGCTATGGGGCTTTTATACACAGCATTCGCTACGAAACCGGTTTCCCTAAGTGCATTGCTTATTCCCGAAACTGGGGTAGTTCTTGTTAGTTATCCTAGGAAGGGCTGGGCACCTAGGGATGGTGCATTCTTCAGAAATCTCAAGACCAATCGTTATACCATGTCAACAATGCAACACCGTCCCGCTATGCAAAAGTTCAACTTAGCTTTAAAGTTAATTCCGCTATGTGCCTCCGCTGATCCGTAGCTACCAAACCCTAGCTTTCATATAAAAAGTGACTGATACTCACAGGTACTTCTCAAAACACCCATCCATTTCCAGAGATTTAACTACCGTAAAGGCTTCTATCAAACATGGCGATAAACTCTGAGCTACCCGAACGCATTCTCAAGACTGAACTGTCTCAATTTGCTCGAAGGAGACGGGAAGATGGTCCCTACGCAGACAACTTAGACCTCGATGTTCTAGTCATTGGAGCCGGGTTCGGTGGGATCTACCTACTCCATGAGATGCGCAAACTTGGTTACAAGACAGTGATGTATGATGCTGGCACGAGTTTCGGGGGCACCTGGTGAGTAAACTTAACTCTCATTTATCTCGCATGTGAAAACATACTCTACATGTCGTGAAACGAGCGAACTTGCTCCCCTCCCTCAATTTAAAGTACTAATACTGATGGAAACAACTACAGGAGGTGGAACTGCTACCCAGGAGCAAGAGTCGATAGTGAAGTGCCCATATACCAACTATCTATCCCAGAGGTCTACGAGACATGGCAATTTACCACTAATTACCCTGACTGGAAAGAGCTCCAGGCCTACTTCGATCATGTTGATAAAGTCTTGGATCTCAGTAAAGATACAGCTTTCGAGACCGTTGTCTCCTCTTGCGAGTTCAATGAAAAGGAAGCAAAATGGATAATTAAAACATCCGACGGACGTATAGCTAAGACAAGATACTTGATCATCGCGGCTGGCTTCGCAGCAAAACGATATATTCCAGACGTTAAGAACATTGATAAATTCAAAGGTATCATGCACCATTCTTCCTTCTGGCCCATCGAAGACGTTGATGTCAAGGGCAAGAAAGTCGCTGTCATCGGTACTGGCGCATCTGGAGTTCAAATCGCCCAAGAATGGGGACCACAGGCCAAAGAAATGACGGTCTTCATGCGAACCCCTAATCTGGCTCTTCCTATGGGCCGACGAGATATGACCAAGGAAGAGCAAATTGCCCTCTTACCTAACTATCCTCAAATGTTTGACCTTCGAGAGCGTTGTTTTGCAGGTTTCTGCTATGATTTTGCTGAGAAGGATACCTTTGACGATACCCCTGAGCAAAGAGAAGCTTTCTTTGAGAGTCTGTGGAAGAGGGCTGGGTTTGCCCTTTGGTTGGGTGGATATAAGGATTATTTGTTTAGCGTGAAGGCCAACCGGGAAGCATATAATTTTTGGGCCAAGAAGCAAAGAAAGCGTCTGACCAATCCTGTGAAGCGAGATCTACTTTGCCCTCTCGAGCCACCACATGCTTTTGGAATTAGTAAGTTTTTCCCACCACACTTTTCGGGAAATAAAATGTGTTTTAACAAATATTTCAGAGCGTCCATGCCTTGAGCAAAGATACTATGAAGTCCTCGACCAAAACAACGTCAATATCGTCGACATTTCCGAGAAAAATGGAAACGCAATCGTTGAGTTTGACGCAACAGGAATCATCACTAAAGACGGTAAACACCATGAATTCGACGTCATCGCTCTTGCAACCGGTTTCGATATTGCAACAGGAGGAATTACAAATATGGGACTAAAATCTATCAACGGTACTACTCTCAAAGACGAATGGAAGTCCTCCGCCAACACCTATCTCGGAACAACAATTTCCGGATATCCAAACATGTTCCATCTCTATGGTCCTCATGGTCCCACTCTTCTCTCTAATGGGCCAAGCTCAGTTGAGATCCAAGGAAGATGGATCAGAGATGCTATTGGGTTGATTGAGATGCAAAATATTAAGTATATTGACGCTAGTCCTGAAGCGACCAAGACTTGGAAACAGAGAATCAATGACTTGAGTAATAGGACTTTGTTGCCTACTACGAAGAGTACTTATATGGGTGGAAGTGTCCCTGGAAAGGCGTTTGAGCAGGTCAATTATGCGGGTGGTGTTGGGGAGTATAGAACTGAGATTAGAAAGGTTTTGAGTGATTGGAAGGGATTTAAGGTTGTGGCTAAAGATGAGGGTGTTGTCTTTTAGTTAGTTTGAGTGTGTAGAAGTGTTCACCTTTTGTATCTTTATGGAATGAGAATAGAAATCTCGAAACATTATTATGAAAGACATCAAATCTCTTCTATTTGTATATTTGGGGTGTTAAAGCCAGCGTAGTATACTACAAAGTGTTATTCCTCAGGAACCCTGGCTCCTGTCGTATCAAGACTCATTGGGTCCCTTCAATGCCCTTCATAGAGTCTCCAATCGAAGTTCAAATCTGCATCCTCCTCCACTGATTCCTGAAAGTCAGACCTACGGGCACCCAGGTTCTTCGCAAAAAGTTCCCTCCCTTCCTCGCCCCCAGCTGTCTTTAAACTCAACTCTCTTCTTCCCTGTCTAGCTCTTCCACAAGGAACACAGAATCGATGGCCCGGCTTCGCTATACCATATCGACAAGCTAAGCACAAACCACTTTCAGGTCCTCTCGAAACAGAAACATATTGTTCTACTCGATAATTGTTGCTATGAACGGCTCGACCGCATGGAATACAAAGCCTATGACCGGGCTTGGCGCGATGAATTCGGCATTGGAGACAGGCTGGCATTATAACTACTTGATTGTGTGAACTAGCAGTTTGTTGTATCGAGATACTTGTGGTTGAGGCGTTTGGAAAGGGATTTCTTAATTTTGAAAATTAGGTAGAAACCTAGATTTTATCTTGGGAGTAATTACCTTAAAGTGGTCGTTATAGGAGAAAGGCTTTTTGGAAGTAGATTACTGATTTCTTGGAGCTGATTGTAATTCCAAGAGCAAAAGTACCCTTTTTATTTTCTCTCGCTACTCTCAAAAGTTATGAAGTTGGTCGTACTCATATAGCTCACATAATTCTTCGCCACATCTTAGTCTCGTGGTTCTTCGGAGGGCTAGGATAAGAGTGCCTGATTGGAGGCTATGTATACGCGAAGCGTGGATGTTCGTCCTTTTGCTTATGCACAATGCCAAGCTTCGCCTTGGTACAAGGCTTATTTAGATGAAGGCTTGTGGAAAACCGGGTTTGCCTGTGAAACTTTACGTTCTATGTGATGAGAAGCATGATATTCTTCAATTGATCTCTCGCCGTAGATAATTTTCTAGTTTTAGCAAATAGAGGGCTGCTCAAAGCATACACAAGTAGCCGATTCTGAAGCATGAATCTGGGACAAGCGAAATTTAGAAGCCCTTGTTATATCACTAAATCTAGGGCATTAAACGTAGGCTCTCCTCCTTCAAAGCCTACATCAAAGACAGCTGAGAATATGAATATCCCAATCTCACATGCTAAGATCGGCCGCTGATTTTAATCTTGACGAGGACTGTCTAGTAATTCGCGGAGAGAAGTGAGATTTCTCTCAGGGGGAAACTATGTTCAGTAGAAGTATCGGGACCGAGACGCTCGTCAAATGGCTTTAATTTCGTAAGTTCTGGTATGAAAATAGTTGGCAAGAACGAAAACCTAGCGGAATCAGTGCAAGTACTCCGCACAGAACCTTATTGTTTCCATCTGCTCGCTTATGGAAAGGATAACTTAGTTCTTACTATAGTATATAATCTCAAACGCGTGAATGTGCTGGTGGAATAAAAAAACTAAATTATTACTTGCGTAGGATAAGAACTGTAATGTTTTTGAACTACTTTACAGATCTTTAAATTTCATGAATGCCTTATATGATAAGGCGGAGCTAGGAACGTTGAATAATGCATTTACGAAATCTATCGTCGCCGATGTTATATTCCACAAAGTTCTAAATCTAATATCTAAAATTCTAATTCATTCCTCAATCTTCTCAGCAAATCCCTTCTCCCTCAAAACATTCGCAGTTTCATCAGGTACCAACACAGCCTCTTCAACTTTCTCTTCATCACTCCCTAAATTCCCCCAAGCAGGCTTATTCTTCTTAGGCTCACCCGGTCCTTCGCTTTTATAATGATAACCTCTAACTCTGGGTCCCTGCCCACTTTTCGCAGGTAATTCGCTCTCGTAAATCTTTTCGAATTCTTGACAATCTTCTTCATATGTTCCGTTTTCAATGCTTTTCCTTATTTCAGAGAAGAAATCGGATAGAACGTGGTGATTGTGGATTTGGAGGAGGACCCAACCGAGCATTTCTTTGGCGGAGAGGAGATGTTGAATGAATGCTCGGTGGTGGGATGTGCATGTGTAACAGGTACAGGAGTTTGAAAGGGGGAGGAGAGAGGCGGCGTGAGAGGGGGGCCAAATGTCTAGGCCTAATGTTAGAGAGGTTGTTCCTGCTTCTGGAACGGTTGTATCTGTTGATGGAGGCCGAGGGAATGTGAAGGTTAGGGCGATTCCAGCATCTGTAGCGAAACCGATGAATGGGACGGTGAAAATATCTATTCCTAAGGATATTTGACGCAGAATTTGCCGAGGTGAGTTAGGTTCATCTAGTGAGAGCCTTGGGAGTCTTGACATTGATGTAGTTGCGGGTATATCTGGGAGGAGATTTGAATCGTAAAATGCTAGACCGGAAATTTCTTCGGCTAGGTCATCTGCGACGTAATTGAGATACTCAGATTGATCAAGGAAGTCAGTGGGTAGAACAGGTGCAAATACAACTTGATCATCGTCCATTTTCTGGTTCACTAGATCCTCAAGCCATTCTTGGGTTCTGTCACCCATTTTCACTACTCTTTTAGTCCCTGGCTGGGATCCATATGGAACATCGGCAAGAGCTATGGCAATGTCGGGACGTAGTGCATCGATATATGAGATGTAGGATTTATTAGAGAGCACCTGAAATCCGGTCGAAGTGAAGACGGAAATAGCTGTGTTGCTATTGCCGTTTGGTGCCGTTACTGCTGGAGTACGGCGAGGTGCCAGTAGTGTAATAAGACGACTGGGAAGTGCCGTGAAGGTGTGAAGTGGGGAGTCTCCGGGAACGTTGACAATGGGAGGTGTACTTCTTTCTATGTCTAGCATGGAATTAGTTGCTATACACGTGACGACTTCTGGGGAACTCACAATCTTCTAGGGCCATATGAACACCACCGACTTTGGTATGAGACAGAATAACATCTGGAGTAAGGTGTGGAATAGCACCTCTTGAGCTGACTGCAAAGAAATTTGGAGTTTTCAGTTCTTCTCGTCCTTGTATAGCCAGGCGTGCCAACCGAGGGCCAATTACACCGTTATCCGGGTGAGCCAGGATCTCGAAGAACAACTTGCTCTTTTGTAATGGCCCAGCACCAAGAGAACCCATCCTCAGACTTAAAATATTCGAACTCCCGGCTCGTAGTGACGGTGGAATGCAGGCAGTTATTGGTTTAAGTAGTTGATGGGCAGGCTTGCACCCTTAGATAACCTCCAGAAAGTTGTGGGAGAATAATTGGGACGATTGGTTTTCTTTATGCATGCCTTTCTTGTTGTTGAAGTTGGGAATATAAGCCTGCTGTCGCGTTGGAGGTGTATAAAGACGTAACTTTTTGGAGTTCGAAAATCGAATAGGGCAAAGCGCCGGTGACTGGAGCTAAGCCTTATTTGGGGCGCTACGTTTCGATAGGCGCTTGGCATTCTCTTATCGCCCGTTGCCCCCACGGCTATAACAACAACCTGAAGTCCAGCGGATCTTGTCCTTTTCACCTTTCTCCTGCGTCACCTCACCTTTCATTCTTCTTTCGTGAATGTCTTCCTTTCCGCAAAGGTCGTCTCGAGGAAAAATGCCCATAAATCCCTGAGCCTAGAGCTCTCCATTGCTTCAACCTACCCTGGAGGTAGCGAAGTCACTTCACTTAAAGGCAAGGGCGGAGACGTACATCCGGCTGACTCGGACTTCGAATTTTTACTAACTTTGACTCTACAGACCGCAATGGCTCGTCCAAATGATGTAGAGCAAGGGAATTATTCCCCTCTTGGAGGCAACCATCCGGACGATCCAATCGACGAATCCACCCAGACTGCGCTGCTGCAAATGGAGGATTTCTCAGACGATAGTGCCCCACCAACTCCGGTGTTTATGCAGGATCAAGGACAATACAAAAGGATGAAATGGGTACCGGTACCAGTTCGACGTGTGAGCAAGGCGTTGGTACGATGGGCAAAGGGACCGAGTCCACCACAGGCCCATACCATTAAACCAATACTTCCAGTAATGCAAGAACTTCCAATTCGCCTGCTTGATCAATATGTTCCAAAGAGGAAGCATCGCATACTTCTTTTGATAGCCTACTATTTTGTATGGATCTTCACTTTTGCTTTTGTTATGCGGGAGAGTACGTTTGCTACAGAAATCGAGGATTGGGGGGTGCCGGGCAATATTGGTTGTGGAAACACATACTGGGTTCCCGGGAACAGCTGCGGTCTGAACGGGAACGATTGCCGACCTTTCAATGGAAGTGGGTTTGCATTCAGATGTCCTGGAAACTGTGCTAGTACTTGGATTTTGAACCCACGAGCCGTTGGAGCTCAGGAAGTCAATTACCGACCATTGGTAATTGGTGGACCATCTGAAGACGATACAATACCAATTTATCGGAGCGACTCTTTTATTTGCGGTGCCGCAATTCACGCTGGAATTATCGACAGTGCTAAAGGAGGGTGTGGTGTTGTGTCTTTAGTAGGAGAACATAGCAACTACCCAAGCTCAAATCGCCATGGAATAGAAAGTATAGGGTTTGACTCAACCTTCCCATCATCGTTCACATTCCACTCCGGAACAAGTTGCGAAGCCAAAGATCCACGCTGGTCCCTCCTCTTTGTCTCTCTAACCTTCACAATTGTCCTGTCTCTGTTCACTACATCACCTGCAATATTCTTCGCCAGCATATTTACCGGTCTCTTTTTCCATGTAGGACTTGCCTCCGATCCGCCAGGCCACTCCACACTAGCAGACTTAATATCCAACATTCTTGGAAAATTCCTCCCTGCAGCCTTCTGCGCCTTGGTGATATACCGATACATGGGAGTCCACCGCGCCCTCGACGGCTTAACGGCACAAATCGAAAAAACTGTTCTCTGGCTCGGAGGATGTTGGATAGGTGCTTTATCAAATTACACATTCGATTGGATACCCATCCAACGACTCAATGCCCACGATCTCCAACAACAACCTGGTGCTAAACTGGCCCTCGTTGTAATAATTATCATCCTCGTCACAATTGTAATCCAACAAATTTTCTTTTTCCGTAAAGAAGGAAGATTAATCCGCTACCTTGGAATCTACGGAATTTTCCTCCTCGCCATCCTAACCTCTCTTCTCCTCCCAGGCCTAAGTCTCCGAATTCATCATTACATCTTAGCACTCCTCCTCCTCCCAGGAACGAGTATGCAAACCCGTTCCTCCCTTATCTACCAGGGACTTCTCGTTGGCCTCTTTATCAACGGAATAGCAAGATGGGGATTCGATTCCGTTCTTCAAACCCCCGCCGCTCTCCAAGGCGACGCACAAAATAACTCCAAACTCCCCACCATCTCTCCACCAACCATCAATCTTTCCTCCTCCTCATCAAGTCATAGTAATGCCAATTTCTCAACGATTGCTTTTACATGGTTACAACCTCCTGATCCTTTTGATGGGATAAGTGTTTTGGTTAACGATGTAGAGAGGTTCAGAGGTTATACGGATGAAGGGTTGAGTGGTGATGAGATGTTTGTTTGGGAGAGAGGAGATGAAGAGGGGAGGAATACATATTTTAGGTTTGGGTATATGGAGGGGGGGAGGAGTTGGGATTATACTAAGGCAGGGACTTGGTTGGGTGATGGGGGATGGAGGGAAATGGAGGAGGGGCCGAGTAAGGTTAGGAGTCGGGGTGAGGGGGATGTTGGGTTGGTTTTGATGAGATGAGATGAGGTGGGAAGGGTTAAATACTCATGAGTGATAGATGGACAGATAGATGATCTTGGAAATACCGATTTTTTCATAATTTCAATAAGTATGGAATAGAAAGAAATTTATATTTTGCGAAGAAGTTCTCCGGGATTATCTCATGTTCGCCAAATTATTCTTTCTCATCTATGAAGGATTCCTCTCGTTGGGAAGCCCAAGGTGAAATCCATCAAATTATTCATACATTTCCGCACGGTCTCTGCAATACGATCTTAGTCTCTTCTGTAATATCTCGTAATCCCCTCCCTCATCCATCAAACCCAGAAACGCCCCGTCCACTATACCATGAAATACAACTACTTCATACACTCTCCACCCCTTTCCCCTTCCCATTTTCCATTATTTAAATATCCTCCTCCCCCCATTCCTAACCCCAAACCTAGAGACCTCTGTCCCACTCCCCAAACTCTGCTGCCACAACCCCAATTGACCGACCAATCTTCCATCTCCCTCTTTCAAATGTCTTCTATGCGCTTCTCTCAAATGATCCGGTAATAAGGGTCCTCTTCTCTTTTCCTCTGCCCCCTTCTTATCTTCGACTGCGTATTCGGGTTCTAGTTCTGGTGTTTGAAGTGGGGGGTGAAGGTGAGCGGTAGGAGGAGGAGGTTGTGTAGAGTGTTTAGGAAGGGGAGGAGGTTGGTTTGGATCCGTACCAGTTGCTAACCATTCCGTTTGTACTTTTCGTGCGTTTTCGATTAGATTTCCGGCGTAGATTTTCGCGGCGGATTTTACGGCTAAGATTACGGCTGGAGGGGCGGATTGGGAGAGGGTTTGGTTGATTATCTATATCCGAGTATAAGTATAGAAATCTTTGAGAGGGGTGAGAGGGGTGAATTTGGGGGAGGGGAGGAAGAACATACCCTTCTAACAACCGAATCAGGCAATTTGCTACTCCTCCAAGCCTCAAATCTTTTCCATTGTTGCGCATCGAAATCCGATGTCAGAATCGCAACTCTTTCCTTCTCTCTAGCGTTCTCCTCTGCATATGTACTTGCAGCAGCAAAATTCGCCTCGTCTCCGAAATCCTCATCTTCGGGTTCTTCTTCTACTTCTGTTTTCCCTCGTCCGTTGGTTTCTCCTGGGACGGCGGATTTTCCTCGTTGGCTTGAAGTATCATCTTTTTCATTTGCGCCCCTGGACTTTCGACTGCGTTTACGTTTGTTGTGAGTGTTGCCGCCGGCGACGGAACCGGAGATAGACATGGTGTCCATTGAAGGAGATCGCGAATAGCCTGGGGAACTGGCGTTGATGGCTAGTTCGGGGGGGAAAGAGGTTTGGCGGAGAGGATGCGAGGAGGAGGTTGTAGAGAGAATGGACCCTTTGCGACGTTTAGTCGAGGGGTTGGAGGCGTTGGGTAGCATATCGGAATGACGTCGCTTTGGCGGTTGGGGAAGCTGCGAGTGCGATGGGTAGGGAGGGGAAATGGAAGTGGTGTATGGTTGTGTATATGGTGGTGAGGCCATGGCGGATTTATTGGAGTTTGCGCTTGCTTGCTCGAGCTTGCGGCTTAGGGACAAGGATCGTAGGTTTTGGAAGGTGAATTACTGAGAACGCGACGAGATTCTAGCAAATTCCAATTGAAGCTTCTCGTAAGTGCGCGACGATGCAAGGGATGTGAAGGAGACTCTTAGATCCGCCACTTCATAGGTTATGTTAAGGATGATGTCCGCCTCTAGTTGCACAAGGCTGCAGCCTGCCGGTCGGCGTCCGTGGTACAAGACTCCGACGTCGGGGTAAAACCTCTGGGGAAATTCTTCAAAAGATCTCGTCTCACCTCCTCCGTTTTTCCCAAGCTTTCAACTCTTTCACAATGGTTGAATTCAAGCTCCACAACACAAACAGCAAGTCCACGGATGTGGATTCCATGCTCAATTCGGATTCCTCCGATCAAGATACTACAAGTGGGAATTTGAAGCGGAAGTTTGAGAGTGAGGGGCATGGTGGTCATAAGAAGAAGAAGAAGTCGAAGAGCGATAGGGGAAAGATAAATAATATTAGTCATGGGAAGAGAAGGCATAGTGTTTCGAAACCGGCGAGAGACCCGAGGGATGAGGCTTTCCCCCCCACTCCCCTTCTTGGGGCTGATGGAACCCGATCTCCAAGTCCTGTCATTGATTTCGATGGATTGAGTAGACCGAGTAAGTACTAATTCTTCTAACGTGCGTTAGGTGGAGTCTGGACATTAACCGCAAATAGGTCTTGGGACTCGAGAACGAAAAGAAGAATCCCCGGAACAGGCCGCAGAACGCATGAAGAAGTTGTCTGGTGCAGTTAGGACGATACTCGAATGTATTGGCGAAGACCCTAATCGAGAAGGCTTACTTGGCACACCAGAACGATATGCGAAAGCTATGTTATTCTTCACTCAAGGATACCAAACCAATGTGAGGGATATTGTGAATAATGCTATTTTCCATGAAGGGCATAAGGAATTGGTTATCGTGAAAGATATCGAAGTCTTCAGTCTCTGCGAGCATCATATGGTTCCATTTACTGGGAAGGTTTGTTTTCATGGAAGGGCAAGGGATTAAATTGGGCTAATTGATGATAGATGCATATTGGATACATTCCTGATAGAGACGTCATTGGGATCTCAAAATTACCCCGCATCGCAAATATGTTCTCTCGAAGACTACAAATACAAGAACGCCTCACAAAAGATGTCGCTCATGCGGTGATGGAGGTCTTGAAACCGCAAGGAGTTGCAGTTGTCATGGAATCGAGCCATCTCTGTATGGTCATGCGTGGAGTGGAAAAGACGACATCCAGCACTATTACTAGCTGCGTGCTAGGATGCATAGAGAAGAGAGAGAAGACTAGGATGGAGTTCTTTAGTCTGATTGGTCTAAACAAGAGATGAATCTAGAGGTTGTTAGATATTTACAGAAGCATTGCTGGCGCACATGGGGGGTTGGGATAAAGAACATAGAGCAATCTGGTCTTCAACGACAGCTCTCTTTTTTGACGGGGGCGTTTTGGTCTTAACGCCATATAGTTAGTAATTGCTCTCCTAGGTATCTAATCGTCTATCTCTAAATCCCGAAAATTCTTCCATACCAAATGTTTCCTCAGGTAGCTAGATCACTCTATAAGCCCACCCTCCCAACCTCTCCTCCATCTCTCTCAACTCTATCCTTCACTTCATTCACCACCGCAAAAATCTTCTCTCCCACACTCTCCACATCGCCACCAGCATCAATCCTCATAATCTCCTCCTTTCCGCCTTCCTTCTCCCTCTCCAACAAACCCTTAAACCCCTCTCTAACCCTAACCTGAAATTCCTTAACCTCATACCTCTCCTCTCCAAACCCACCTCTCTTCTCCGCCTCCTTCGGCTCCAAATCCAAAAATATCGTCACATCAGCCTTAGGCAATCCAACATCCGGGCTTCTAGCCCATTCTGGTGTTATATGAGGGTTGTTCTTAGCAAGTGTGTAGATTTGTCCAGAATGGATGTATCGATCTAGAATTACTGTGTAGCCGATCGAAAGAAGGTCGAGGATTTGAGAGGATCTCTCCCAGCGGTTGGCGGAGAAGAGGAGGTGGATTGTTTGGTCGGGGAGGGGGAGGGAGGATTGGAGGTAGGCGTTTATCATTTGCCCGGTTGGGGAGGTGCGGTCTTGAAGGGGTTGGCTATTGTTTTTTTTGGGGAGATTTTGGGAGAAGGTTCTGGGGAATGATAAGCTGGTGATAATTAGGGCTTACCTGGAAATCTAAACGTCTTGATATTGTGTCCCTCGGAGTATAATCTGTCGCATAATTTCTTGACTTGGGTTGTTTTCCCTGAACGATCAAGTCCTTCGATTACAATAAGTGCCCCGCGTACAATTGGCTTAGTGGGTTCACGCCATTGGTATGGATCTGAAGAAGTAGACATTATGGAAAGCTAGAGAATCGAAATGTAAATTAAGAGAAATTGCGAGGATATTTTTTAAATGGAGGGGTGAATTTCGAGGGTTGGTGAGACGCGACTTACGCTAGCGCGACCCTGTGGATTTTTCAGCCTTGTGGCCTTCCTCCGACTTTCAACAACGACGTCAACCCGAGCTCACTAACAACCCCCACGATATTCCAACGAGTTTGCGAAATTGGGGGATTGGATCGCAAGTTCGAACAGACGACATCAATCAAATCGGAAGACAGCCAGTACCACCTTACCAACGAAAGGGCCGAAGTGAACCTCCTACTTTAGCATCCCCAAAGTACCTCTGCCACTGCGCAAGTATCGCATAGCAATCGCCGCCACCTACGAGCCAGACCTTTAGACCGACTATTTGCTCTTTGATCCTCTTCATACGCCTGTCGCAATACCATCCTAATCCTCCACCATGGCGGACTTAAAGCTCGCATGGAACCCAGACAACGTCCGAGATGTAGCAGAGTCAGTTGGGATATCAGCTTTGAATGAAGATGCAGTACGGACATTATCGCAAGAAGTCGAGTACCGCCTGGGCCAGGTCATAGTTGAAGCAATGCGATTCATGCACGCGGGAAAGAGAACAATCCTAGGAACTCAGGATATATCACAAGCATTAAAGGTTCTGGATGTGGAACCATTATATGGCTATGAATCAACTAGACCTTTACGATTTGGAGAAGCTTCTTTGGGACCTGGACAACCCCTTTTTTATATTGAGGATGAGGAGGTGGATTTTGAGAAATTGATTAATGCGCCACTTCCAAAGGTGCCGAGAGATGTCTCTTTTACTGGTGCGTTCTTTAACGCTTTTAAAGAAATTCCTATTCTAACGTTCATTAGCACATTGGCTTGCAATTGAAGGTGTTCAGCCATCAATTCCACAAAATCCAACAACAGCAGAAGCCCGGACAACAGACCTTCTCCCCAAAGGACCCAACGCAAACCCCGCTCTCAACGCCCTAGCTGGCAACGAGAACGTAGCTTTCAAACCTCTCGTTAAACATGTCCTCTCCAAAGAACTAATTCTTTTCTTTGATAAAATTCGTGCAGCAATTCTCGATGAAGATCCCGATCCCGAAGTCGTCATCCTCCGAAAATCAGCTCTCGAAAGTGTACGATCGGATCCAGGTCTTCAGCAACTCGTCCCCTACTTCGTACATTTCATTTCCGAAAAAATAACCCACAGTTTAAACAACCTCTTTGTCCTAACTCAAATGATGGAACTTACCCAAGCTCTCTTAGAAAATAAATCCCACTTCGTTGAGCCCTACGTCGGTGGCCTCTGTCCCTCAATCCTAACCTGTCTTGTTGGACGCAAATTAGGAACAGATGCAGACCCATCAAAATCGAAATACGATCTTCGAGATCTCGCTGCTTCTCTACTAGGAAAATTAGCAAATCAATACAACACTTCCGGCAGCGAAACAAAAGCTCGTCTTGCTCGTACATGCTTAAAATATTATCTCGATCCCACTCGGTCTCTTCAACAACATTATGGTGCTATTAATGGCTTAAGAACTATCGGTGGGCCGTCAAGTATTCTCGCCTTAGTTCTTCCAAATTTAAAGCATTTTGAGAAGATTATCCAAAAGGCGGAACAGGAAAGGGGAAGTAATGATGAGGGGGTCTTGATGCTAATTGGTGCTATCTTAAAGGCGATAAGATGTGTAAGTGCAGATGAAGGAGGGAATGGAAGTGCGAATAGAGTCGTAAATGGGTACGCGGAGGAGGGGAGATTGATCGAGGAGTATTTGGGGAGTGTGATTGGGAGGAGGGTTATTGTGTTGGGGGATCATGCTTTGAATAGAGTTATTCTTGAGAGTAGGGAGAGGGATTGAGTGGGCTTCTTTTCTTGTGAAGGGAGGAGGAGGAGGATCCGGAGTTAGATTTGGGGGTGTTTGGAGTTGGAGGGGGTATTTTCTGCTTTTTAACTTGGGGCGTGATAGGGTTGGGAAAATATGAGGGAAATGGATGAATATATATTAGAGAGAGATTAAGACTAATATTTTTCCTGCATAGGAGATAATCTCTGTCGCCCTTTCTTTGGATGAATTTACCGTGGGTTGTATTCCCTTCCGTAGACTGTAGGCTGACATTATCAATGTTTTATGGAGAAGCGGGGATCGTAGACTCATCGTAGAAGATTCTAGGGTGAATGTCCGCATTTGCATTTTAATAAAGTTCGGGATCTAAATGTCTTTGATTTTCGACGTGAGTTAGGATGGAAGGGACGGAATAAGGAAGTTTGAGTTTTGTGTTAGAAGTGTGGTAGAAGTTAGATTTATATCTTTGTAAGTTTGGAAAACGTTATTGTTCTTAATTGAGACTTTTGTTTAGGGGTTAGATATATGTTTGTTTGTGACTTAGAGGATGTTATAGGGGATTGGAAATATTAACTATTTTCTCTAAGAGGTTCTACGTGGGGAATCTTTGTGTTTGGTTGTTAAAGTGTAGCGGGTGTTTAAGATAGCTTTAATAATAAGATTTTACCTCCTCTTTACCTTTTATTCATATCTCTTTCCCATATTTCTTATCCGAAAACCAGGTAGTAGTATTCAGTGTAATAACTGATTAGAATAGATTAGATTAATATTATAACCGAGTATTTAAGGGGCAATTAAATTTATAAAAACAACCAGTCTCCATAGTAGAAAGATTTAGAATTATGGAAAGTGATATTGTCTCGGGAGGCGCATGGATATTTGACAAGACGTTATTCACAGACTACACGATCATGTTGATTAGCCATCTAATAGAGAACTGTTAGACGGAATACAAAACGTTAACATGGTCGCGTCAAAAGATCCCTTGGATCCATACTACATCTGTGACGGTCTTTCGGATAAAGTGTCAGAATGGTCGATAGAAGATATTCCTCTGCTATTATCTATTAGCCCAAAGCTTGGTAGATGTATCCCCGCCCTCGCAAAGTCTAAAACCGAAGTAGGCGGAGTTAGACTGGACCGAAAGGAAGAAGCCCCTGCGAAAGTTGATGGACTTAAATTTTGAAACAGGCACGACGTGCACGGGAACCACTAAATATTCCAGTTGACAGACCAGGTCCGACAAACAAAACGGATGGAGGGCGGAGACTACTACCTATGTATCAAAACACGAAAACGGACAAGGGAATCAACTTAGAGTTTGCGAGAACTCTTTGTGACTAGGCAACTTTTTACGTTCTGAACCCTCTTTTGTTGAGGTTATGTAGCGAGGACAAAGCCTATAGTACATCGCAATTTGCATCGCTAGGCCTAGAGAGATGCCATGGTGTATTTGAAATTCGATTCCTCAAGGGGCGTGTTCTAAGAATTGTCGAAGGCTAGGGTCCTCAGGGATTACCTATCAGGTCCAGAGGCTCCTTCTACCTAGCTTCTGATGTAGCCAATTACTTTATGATGAGGGAGATGCAGATACCATTGTATGAGGTCTGAAGATAGGCTGAAAGTTTAAAACGAAAAAAAAAATTTTTTTGGTTGCCGCAATTGGAAACTGCTGGCGCCTGTTGAAGCTGTTTAAAGCAGAAAATTCGAGTGGGAGATTCCCGTGATAGCGACAAATAAAAAGAAAGATGCACTCTTATAATAGCCAAAAAAATATTTCGCAAGATATTCGCTAATACCTACAACCCCAGCGCTGGGCGAGAAGTATCTCTCGACAACGCTGAGAGGACAAAACATGCGTGCTAATCAACAAAAAATCACAACTGATAGCACGATAGTCTTGCGAGAATCAATACATATACCAGGCAGTGATATGTAGCAGGCAAACACTAGCAAAGCGCTACCACGAAGTCAAATCATATCCATTCCCCTTCTCCAATGCCCTCTTCCAAGCTGGTCTTTGCTGAATCCTCTCTCGCCACGCAACCAGTTTTGGATATCCCGAAATATCGAAGAATTTTTTTTGGACGATCGTATCGAATGGCCAGCTCATAATGATATCACATCTGCCCAACTCTTTCCCATTAAACCAATCGTTGTCTCCCAACTCGCTCTGCAAAAACTCCATAGCTTTGATATACTCTGCCGTTGAGAACCCCTTTTTGAATGAGCTTTGAAATCCCCGAGTCAGGTAACTAAAAGGCCATGGTGTATGTTTTGCCAGTAGGTCGAGGTGTAATTCAATCCTATTTATGTTGCCTAAGCTTGACCCCGCGAAAGATGTCAGAACTTCATCCTTCAACCAATCTTCGCTCGTAAACTTTCCGGATACATCGAATGTCTTTATTAAGTATGTGGCGATGGCACTACTCTCGACGATTGTGCCTCCAAGTTCGGTGGTAAGGATGGGGGATTTTCCGAGGGGATGGATGGAGGCAAGTTCGGGAGGGGACCGTTGCGTTTTTGGATTGCGCTCGTAGAGCTTAACGTTATAGTCTATACCGAGTTCTTCGAGTAGCCAGAAAATGCGCTGACCTTGCGAGTTCTAAAAATTTTTGTTAGCAGGTCGTCGAGCTGGAGGAGTAGTAGTTGGGGACATTGAGGTAGTGTAAAGTGGGCAGCTTCTTGTCAGCTCCGGCGTCGGCCATTGTGCGATTGCAAGGTTGTATTGGAAGATGGCAGGAGGCAAAGCGAGATATTGAAGCTCTTTCTTGGAAATCCGGATATGTATGGAAGAGTTTCCTTGTATCTTATTGATATAGACAGGTCGAGCTTGCTCACTGGAATGGAAGGGCCGTCTTTTCCTTATTGGGACTGTGCCCAAGTAAAATGAGAATCGAAGAGAAGACAATCTTTCCATTTACTAAAGGTCCGGAAGGAATGCTCTTAAGGAGCGTCCTAGCGATGCGTTCTTTCCAGAGTTCCGAACACCAGCGGGGATAGCGGTCGCAAATCAACATATTCGGTAGTGTAAAGGCTTGCTTGTAGTAGGCGCTGGCCCAATCTTTGGCTCCCCAGCCGAGGATAGGGTCCGTGATGGACATAAGGGCGCCAAATCCGTCTTTGGATTCGGGGAATCCGGAGACGGGTCGATGCAAAGAGTTGAAAGCTGTCTAGTCGGGCTTGGGATTGGTTGCAGGAGGTCGTTGGGTGTCGGGTTTAGCACCGGTGCAGGTAGGAGGAGTCCGAGATGTCGGCCGTCGCAGTGTCCTCCGAGCCGCAGTCGCTCTCAAAGACTCCTATAATAATATAGAAGAACTCACGCGAAAGGCCCTAACGGTAGAACAGTTTGCAAAGGACTTATAGAACTTATAGGTTAAAGAGCTTAAAGCTAGCGAAGACCCTATCAAGGAACTCGAGAAAAAGCACTTATTCCAATCATCTCGTAGGTAAGAAAAAGGTTTGTAGGACAAAGGTCATGTCACATGACACCAAGGATTCACCTGCCATTGTACTACGCTCCGTCTTTCTTCCTCGATGCATATTTTTTTTGCCTGGAAAGCACCGTCACCGCTCTCTTCCTAAGTTGCGCATAGACGTCTTATCACGAATTGGAAGTTCCCCATAGTTGGAGATAGAGTAGATTGCTCGACCGGGGTCCATGCAATCTTATATCTTTAATGGTAAACAGCCGGGCCGGGACCTGTCATATCACACATTGCCAGCCTCCCAAGAGGTCATAGCCGGTGAAGAAATGTCATGCTTTCATACCCGCAGCTGCTCCGTCGTCCTTCATCTCTCTCGCATGTCATTTGCCATCTTGATATCAAGTATTTAAGCACTTCCCGTCTTTCCTCTTCCCTCCTTCCTCACCGCTCCCACCTTTGCTGTTGAATCTCTAAGCCATCATGGCTTCTTCAAAGCCTATCGTCCTCCATATTGGAGACCCAGTAAAATGGAATACAAAGTTCTTCGACCAGTTCTCGCAAGACTTCACAGTCATCCGACCTTCCTTTGAAGAACGTCAACGGGATGAGTTCATGAAAGGACTTAAAGAGAAGAGATGGGGAAACTTCTCCGCAATCTTTAGACCGTTCTGGAATACCGGAGGCGAGATGGGCAGATGGGATAGAGAACTTGTTCCACTCATTCCTTCTTCATGCAAGATATTTGCATCAGCAGGTGCGGGATTTGATTGGGCTGATGTCGATGTCTTGGCTGAGCGAGGTAGGCCATTAATTTCATTACTGTCTGGCTCTTCACATCTGAATATCTGCTCACAAGCTTTATGAAAAACTTAGGAATCGTATATTGCAATAGGTATGGTCACCCTGAATCCGAAAGCCCATACCCCAAGAACAACTTGTTCGCTTTACAGTCCACCTTCAAAATCATGTTCATCTACTAACAAATTATCCAGTGCAGCAGCTTCTTCCGAAGCTGTAGCAGACTTCGCCATGTTTCTCATCCTAGCAACCTTTCGGAACCTGAACTGGTGCACAACAGCTGCCCGGGCCGGGCCTGCCGAATTTCTCGACTGCCACACCAATGCCGCAGCACTCTCTCACAACCCACGAGGCCACACCCTTGGTATCATCGGTCTTGGTAACATCGGTTATCAAATTGCTCGAAAAGCTTATCTTGCCTTTGGACTAAAAATCAAATACCACGACCTAAACCGTAAACCACTCATCCAAGAAACCGAGATCGAAGCCGAGTTCTTCCCAGATCTTGAAAATATGCTTGCTATTTCCGATTGTGTTGTGTTAGCTACGCCACCTTTGAAAAATGGTGGGAAATTAATCACCAAAAAGGTAGTGGAGAAATTGAAATGGGGAAGTAGGTTTGTGAATATTGCGAGGGGAGTACTTGTTGATGAAAATGCATTGGCTGATGCGGTTGAAGAGGGAAGACTAGTTGGTGTGGCGTTGGATGTTCACCTTGAGGAACCGGTTGTTTGTGAGAGGTTGAAGACTTTGAGGAATGTTACTCTTACGGCTCATAACGCTGGGGGGACTTTGGAGACGTAAGTTAGCCCTGTATTTTCATTTATTTCCTGCATTGAGAGCCAGTGGAAGAGTCACTATTTAGGAAGTTTTATGTGAGCTAATCTGTTGCAGGCATATGGGGTTTGAAGAACTGGCAATGAGAAATATCGATGCAGTGTTGAAAGGTCATGAGCCATTGACTCCGGTCAATAAACATTTGATAGTGGTGGAAGCTGCGAAAGTCAAAACTGGAAGACTTTATTTGTGATGTTGCTATTTGGTTTTGGATGGCGTAGCTAGAATTGTTTTTTCATTTATAGATAGACTAAAAATATAGAATTGTCATTGAACATCTCTTACGGTCATATCATGAGGTGAGGCTTGTCATTTCATGAATCGACTAGGCATTCCATAAAATAAGGGGTTAAAAAAAACAGGGCTATTCCTAAGGAGAATAAATTACTTATATGAGTTTATGACTCTATAACTTTGCTTTCTTGTGTATTATATAATAAGCTCTCTTTTTTTTAAAATTTAATGACTCTAAAAGCTCTTTATTTCTTAGTGCGTGTCATTAAAGAGTCGTAGATTTATAATGTCAGAGGTTGATAATTCGCGAAAGAAGTCTTGAGCTTATGAAAAGAATTAGAAGGAAAGGGGGAAATAAATGGTAGGGGTAAGTGTGAAGCTACTCAAGTTTCATTAATTGACTAAATCACTGGTGAAGTAGGGGAGCAGTTCAGGGATTCACCGTAATATGTCCTTGATATATTACAGTCATCTCGTGAAATTTTATATTTCATGAAGTGGCTAGTGATTTCGAGGAGTGACAGCGTAATATACCTGATTTTTCAATTGACTAGTTAGCTCATGATATGCCTAGCTAATTCACGCAGCCTAGTCATTTCGTAAAGTAAGGGGTGCTGGTAAATAATAGTAGTACTAAAACTATTTTATATATAAAATACCTTACTAAGTTTTTAATTATAAGATATATTTGATATAACTATTAAAATATATCTTAACAAATATTATCAAAACTTAAAAAATATAATTTTTTAAAATTATAGTTAAAAAAGTATAATTTTATAAGTTTAACTACCCCTTAGGTGGCAGTTTAGACACAAGATCAAATATGCAAAAGCTTCATTTGGTGTCAGTATTAGATGAAGACAACTATGATAATCCAGCTACAAACGAAAATGGAGTTGTGGAACAAGATATATTGTCTCTAATTATTAAAGAACCTGAGGGCGCCACTAAAGAGAACTTACTCACTCTGAAATAGCACAGAAGATGGATGAAGATGAGGCTACTCGAGATGAGTTGGACAGATTGCCTGCAAAGTTTCGAGAACCTGCTAATTGGGCATTTGGAGTCGATGGTATTCCGTCTCTGCAGGTCTTCGTCTATGGTGATTTCTCCTTCAAGAGTAGATTCAAGTCTTACAATCACATTCTTTGTAGACAGCCATTGAAGATTCCGAGACTTGGGGAGGATCACATACTGGGAAAGGGTCGGAAATCTGAAATGCTGCCCTATCGATCAATTAGAAAGAGTGGTTTAGGAATGATAGAATTAGTAGACAGCAACATAGATTATCTGGGGGGTTGACACAATGGTCATGAAGTACGACTGCTGGTAACTAACGAAACGACATAATGTTGGCGCTTGAGTTGCTGACTTTAATGTAGGTGTGGGGGATATAGCTTTGCTTTTGGAGATTGAATACTATATTTGACTAGGTCTCAGCTGCTCCGCTAAATCATAGCTAGCGGCCCTACGCTAAGACCTAGATTAGGGCACCTTCCATAAGAACCCGTGACCCGCTTTTTTTTAGAGGTGGTCTGACCGCCACTTAATGTTATATAGAAGAAGAGAGATGCGGCAAGCTTTACACGTATTTCAAGGATGAGCATTATATTCTTGACCGACTTGAAAAACAATCACATCGCAAACGCCAAGAAACCTATCTGAGTTTGGTTTTAAGGAGTTCTCGAAGAGCTAAACCACACCCTCATAACAAATCATTGCCTCGTCTCCTGCTTTTCTTACATTATGGACTTTTTTGGTACCTCCGAGCCTCAAATAGGTTTTGACCTACAACCCAAACCAATAACACATCTTCTCTCATCCCTAGAAGTTCTCCCGGAATCGATCATTCACCAAATCCTCCTCTCCCTCCCCCTCTCAACTCTCTCCTCCCTAACCTTAACATCCCGCACCATAAATACCCACGCAACGCCAGTATTCTACCACACATTTGCCATCCATTGCCTCTCCTCACCACTCAGCACCACAACCCTCCAACTCTTCCTTCAAACTCTAACGTGGCGTCCGGACTTAGCGGCGTTAGTAAAAGAACTTGATATCCGAGAATGGGCATGGTGTCCACGAATTGAAGATTTGGCACCGATTAAAGGGATTAAATGGAGTGGTGGGGGAAACTGGTGTGATGGTTATAAAGGTGTGAGGAAGCCGGGGGAATTGGGATTTTGGAATGGGAGGTATGGTGAGTATGGTGAGTTTGGTAAAGATGGAGAGCCAAGTTGGGGTGATGATGAGGAAAGTGACGAGGATTTTGTGGTTGATGAGAATGAAGATGATAGTGAAGAGGAGGATCAGGATTCTGACATCGAGACTGAAATTGATGACTTTGATATCGAGATTTGTCGGGACGAAAATTGGAGATGTAATCATCGTATTGAAAACCCACATGGTCACTGGGAAGATTTGGAATCGAGATTGAGATCAGATGCAGAAGCAATGAATTTCAGCGATCCAGAAGTCCTTTTCTCTTATTGGAAAAGCATGAACGAGAAAGATGAGAATAAGCTTTTGCAGTTGATTATTAAGAGACTTCCAAATGTGAGGGTTTTGAAAATGGTGGTGCCTGAAAGAGGGGCTGATTGTATTCAATCTCTACTGAAGACAGATCAAGAAGACGGGAAAGAGAGGAAGGAGATAGCGATTTTAAGGAATTTAGAGAGTTTATATTATATTAGCGCACTGAGTAAGATTTTGCAATCACTCTTCCGCGAATCTTTCCTAGAGCGAATGAAGCTAACCAACTTGAATTATAGGAATCGGACCCAAAGGTCATCGACAATACGACATCAAACTGGATGAAATAATGCCATTCTTGTCACTTCCTAGTCTCAAAACGTTACATACAGTCTCGCCAATATATTACTACAACCCTTCAGAGTCCCCATTGAAGGATTGTACTCTTCTCGAAAATACCTCAAATATCACAACCTTGTCACTCAACAATGCATTTCTTGATCCACAAGATGGCATAAACTTCGTCTCTATCCCGAAAGCTTTACAATCTTTTACCTGGAGTCAGAGATTTAAATGTTACAGTCTGGGAACTTGTCATGGACCTTTCTATAAGAGACTTGGTGGAGCACTTGTGAAGCATAAATCAAGCATGAGGGCATTGAATTTGGATATTAGGATCAAATATTGTACAATAGTTGGTCATGTTGGGAACCCCAGAGGGAGAGATGAGGATTTACAGGAGGCTTATGGGATCAGCGGGAAGATGGAAGGGAGGGAAGATAATGATGGGGTTTTAATTGGGGATTTAAGCGGATTTGAGAGGCTAGAGGAATTAAGGATTGGTGCGGGGGAGTTGTGTGGTGTTGAGGGGTGGTGGAGGGCAAATGGAGTGGAAGACCGGTTGCCGAGAAGTTTGAAGGTTTTGATGGTTAGAGTTGGGATTGTGGCTGGTGAGGACGGCGTGAACAGAGTTGAGAATCAGTGGTTGGTGGAGGATTTGATCGCCTTAGTTATAATGGCAAGGGAGAGGTTTAGGGGGTTGGAGAAGGTTGGGATATTGATTTTGGATGAGGAGAAGTATAGGAGAATGGGACCTATCAGAGATGATGAGGAGGAGGAGGAAGTAGAAGACGAGGAGGAGAGTGTCGTTGTTGGTATAGAGTTGTTCAATGGGCTAAAGAATGCTTGTGAGGAGGCACGCATAGAGTTCACGGTCGATAACGAGGTGTTTGGCACTAGAATTCCATTCTTTGTGGATTATATTAAGGCTAGGAAACCCGGATTAGACTATTAGATAGATTTCCATATGTAAGGGAGAATTTATTTCCTCGAGAAGCCAGAGATAAAAGGCAACGATATCTTAGGATATTTAAAAACACTTTTGAATCCTACTTACAGAAGGATCCCAACTCCGCCATCGTTCCCCGAAAGCACAAATCCCCTCTCGACTGAGTCAAAGAAGGGAGTGCTCCAGATTTCAAAATGAGGAAGGTCCTTATTCCCGTTAACTCCAGTGATGGCAAATAACCTTTCGAGATTGGTAATTTGCTCGGCCTCTGCCATAAACGCTTTGAAATCAAGATATATTCTTACTTACAATCAACTTATTGAGCCCGGAAATTAGTAACCATACAATAAAGAATAGGATAAAGTTTTAGAAATTGCCCAATAACCTTAAAAAAATTACTAAAGGAAGGGGGTGGCACAGCTAGTGATATGGAGCACTAAACTCCATCACTGCATATAGCGTTAATTAGTGAAGGTTAGTCTCAAAACAATTTTACACAACCACCAAACAATATAATTGACTTATATAAAAATGAGACTATTTAGAAACAGACTGAGCATTTAATTTACAGTACACTACTAAGTACTGAACCCTATCTTTATCTCCACCACCCCTATTAACCCTTCGACAGAAGTTAGTATCTAGCCTCTAAAGCTTCATAAAATACATATTATACTATAATAAATCTTTAGCCTCTATACTTGAGGTAATAAGATAATAGTAGCCAGGGGAGATTCTGCCGACCGCTACACTCCGTACTTCGAAGTTACCACACCACGTGTATTATGAATTATACAAATTATTTATTATAACTTTGAACCTTACTAGAGCAGATTATATATATCCTAGCGCTTATATATACATAGCCCATTGCATTGCCATTATTTGTCAGTTGTACGTTGCGCCTATTTTTAGTGGTTGCGTTTGAGACAAATTAACGCCGGATACAGAGACCGAACCCGAGTTAAGACTCGGGCTCAATCTTTAATTCCGCCACGAGTATATTAGAAGGGATATCTCTAAGCTAAAAGAAAACTGCCCTTAATCAGTGATCCAAGCCACTCTCACGAAGTCTCCTCGAATAAAATTCCACCAGACAATTGTAACCAACGTTAGAAATATGGCTACTCAAACCGCCGTTGCCCTCACAGAAATTGGCAAGCCACTCGAAAAGATAACCCTTCCCATTCTCCAACCAAAAGATGGAGAAGTTCTGTTAAAGATTAAAATAGCAGGATGTATGTCCCGATTCCCACAAATCCCGACCAAGAGACTGAAACTCTAACTTGAAACCAGTAAATCCAATGGATATGAACATGCGCGACAACGGAACCCTAGGAGTCGGTTCTCGTCTCCCCGCCATTCTCGCCTCAGACGTAGTTGGTACAGTCTTTTCCAACGGTCCAAACACCACTCTTCCAATTGGCACCAAGGTTTTCTCCCAAATATTCTTCATGAACCCACAATACGGAGGTCTGCAAGAATACGTACCGGTTTTCGAACGATGGGCTGTTCCAATCCCCAAAAACACCACCGATATTGATGCGAGCACTTTTCCTATCAATGCTATGACTTCTGGTATTAGCATTTTTGGGGAGAAAGGGTTGAATATCCCACTTCCTGGAACGGAGAGGAGTAAGACGTTTGATTACGCAGGAGCAAAGGTTGTGGTTTTCGGTGGAGGGACGAATACTGGGAGATTCGCGCTTCAATTTTTGAGGAATGCCGGTGTAGGTACGATTATTGCAACTGCTGGATTAGGAAGTGCAGTTGAACTCAAGGGATATGGAGCTACTCATGTTATTGATCGGAAAGCCTCTGATGTGAAAGAACTAATTCGGGAGACCGTCGGGGATGAGCTTGTCTATGTTTTTGATACGTTTCCTCCCCTGCATCACAATACTCAAATTTCCATTCTTTCAAATTCGAAGAAGGGCACTTACGTTCGCATTGTCCGAGGCGATTTGAAAATTTCAGATGAGGTTAAAGAGGAGAAGAAAGCTGGGTTTGAAGATAAAATAGTATTTGGGGCTCCAAATGCGCACCCTGAATTTGCGGATGTGTTTTGGAAGAAATTTGTAGAGTGGGTTGAGGAGGGGAAGGTTTTTCCGCCGAAGACGACGGTTATAGATGGTTTGGACGCTGGGAAGATTAATGATGCGCTTGATGGGTTGAGAAAATGGGGTGGGGGTGGGAAGGTTACCGTCAGACTTTAAGTTGATAGTGGCCTAATAGAAGTAGCTTACTACTCAAAATTGTACTATTATGGGTTTGTCTAAAACGCCGACTACAATGCGATTTGCCGATAATAGATAAAATAATTTTCTAAACTCACTATTTGTTTCTACAAACATGCAAGAGATCAGCTACGTAGATTTTAAGGTCTGGGACCATTAAAATAATGACAAAAAGTGTTTTGTGCTTACGCAAATTTATCCGAATTGATTTCGCCCTTGGGCTCCATCCCTTAAACTCCTTAAAAGCCTCTTTCTTAGTCTAATATTAAGGGTTAGCCCCTCCCGTATGTTCAAATAATTTTAAACTGAATGGAAATTTTTTCTTATTATTTTACAGTCGTGGTGAAGATATACTAAAGTATCTCGCTGCTCTTACACCTAACACGGACCACAATTTTCATTTGGAAGTCCAACGCCTCAATCTCAATATACTGGGTCGTTAATTAAGTCTTTCCTAATTTACGAGGCAAACAAGGGATAATTCCGTGTTCAAAAAGCACGAGTTTTGTAAGGAATATAGGACTCCTTTAAGCCTCGATAGGAACTGAAGCATCCTAGAGAGAGCTGAGCGAAATGATACTACTTAAACGTAGCCCTAGCTGTAAGATCAAATCATTTCTATCGAATTTGAACTAGTAAATTTCGTCCTTGATGAGTTTTGATAATATAGATTGGGCTGGTTGGATATATATTTAAGATATCCTTAGAGTACTGACACTTTTCGGATATACTTCCGAAAGGGGATCTGATTATGGAGCGGGATATAAAAGGTCATAGTTTCGTAAATCGGTAGTAATTTCCGCAAATAAACGTGATCTAGATCTCTCTTTCTAGTCGTAGAATAGAGAAATAATTTATCCATCTTAAAAATCTGCTCTTTCTCACTACGGTATTTGTTGTCTCATTATTTACAACTTTCTCAATTCCGTAAAGGTTACATTAGTGAAAGTATGGGGTTAACCCTGCAATTGTCTGCCAGATGCAACTATCCAGAAATAAACATATAACCAAGACTTCAGCAGCAAAATTGGTATGATCTCTTAATTTAAAGGATGCAGAATGGATCAATCAACAAGAAATTATCAGATTGCTGATATGAATTAACGAAGTTCATAGTTGAAGTGGGTGCTAAGCCCGCTTATAAGCACGAAGTCGGCGGGGCCGTTTTACACTTCACTGGTCAAATACGTCTGAAGATATGGGATATTGGAATTGGAGCTATACAGAGAATTATTCTCCGATCTTGGCTTCCATTCGGTGGTCATGTATCCTGCAGCGGTGCGTTTGATTACAACTGGAATACGGGCAGCCATTATGCTCAACGTTAAGCTGCTAAGGATTTTCTCACGATAGCTTCATCTATTCCGTGGTTGGAAAAAGAAATCTCGCCCTGGATAACAGGATCAGAGTTGCGATAATCAACTATAAGAAGGTAGTTGTCGCCCCTAAAAGCCCGCAAAAAGGAACATTAGTGCAACAATCACTTC
Source organism: Neobulgaria alba (assembly GCA_003988965.1). Taxonomy (NCBI): domain Eukaryota; kingdom Fungi; phylum Ascomycota; class Leotiomycetes; order Helotiales; family Gelatinodiscaceae; genus Neobulgaria; species Neobulgaria alba. The sequence continues at coordinate 146,470 of QYAM01000059.1, forward strand.
TCTCGTCCATAAGGCACAAATTCATCGCAGTCAATTCCTTCTTTCTCATCTTCACTAAAAACGCCTCCAAATGTTGAAGGCCTCACTCCATTTTGATGGAATAACTTCCAGGGCATTGCAGGTACCTTTCCAGACCAGAACCAAGTGGGAAATCATGGAGAGAGGTCCCAACGGTGGAAACAACTAAGTTCAGGAGGAGTTTATCAAAAACCAAGATATAATCGCCCTTGATGGAGAGAAGCTTGTCATCAAATCTCGTGAGTGAAAATTCCTGATTTCTACATACATGCCCAGATACTAACTGTCTAATTCACAGAACGTGATGGTAATAATTGGGCTTCAGCTCGAATCCATGGCACCAACAACTTCCATGCCGAAGAAGGAAGAATCATGATCACCCAGGCCGAAATGGTCGTTGGTGGAGTCCCAGAGGGAAATCAACAGGGTATCTGGCCTTCATTTTGGCTTCTTGGGGAGCCTTACAGCGATGGTGGAGACCCTCAAAGGCCGATGGACGGGGAGATTGATATCTTCGGAAATGTGGTTGGGAAGAGTTATTCTATCTTAACTGTTCACTATGGGCTAGATAACGAAACTATATAAATGTTGGCTGGGCCATGACCTAAGGTCAACTTTGATTGAAGTATGTAGAATTCCTTTCCTGATTTTGTTCTCTCAGCTTTTAGAAGCGTTGGAGAATTTGTATGCCAACACACTATCTAGACGAATACCACACATGGGCTGTTGTCATTGACCGTAAGACTGGGAGAAGGAGAAGATCCAGTTTTTGCTTGACGGAACCCTGTATCGCGAGGTCACTGGTGCCGAGATAGCCGGAAATAGCGATGGGTTTCTGTTGCTCACTAGGGAGTCCAGGTAGCTGTTGGTACCTACTGGAGTGGAGGGTCGTAGCCTGATGAAAACACTGGAACCGGCCCTGACGTCGGGCTCGCTTTCAAGTATGTTGCAGTGTATTTCGAGAAATCAGTAGCAATTGTATGCCTCTACGTGACGAAATTTCTCGTGGGCAGATTTAGGGCCTTTTCGTTGGCTAAGCCGGGGGATATTCTTGATATTCTTCTTCAGCTGTCGGGAGAGTTTTTGTTTCAGAGCTTATCTTGCAGCGTATTCGCTAGTCGTACGCATTCAAGAGTATGTACGACGTCTTCATACGGAGTAGGCGAGGAGCGAGCCCATAAATCCATCCTTGATTTGTGGGCTCATGTAGAGTCACGATATTAAGGCTAAGTAAGGAGTTAGTAGTTCTTCCTTCCCTTCTAGAAATACACTAGAAGGGGTAAAATCTTTATAATCGTTGTTTACGTAGATTTTTAGTGGCTTAACAGTAAGTGGAGAACTTATACTATAAACGAAATGTATATTATTGTTTTAATATAATTTCTTTCTTATAATTAGCTTCTTACTTGTTATTAAAACTTATTACTTTTTTAATTTAGTTATTATCGTGGTTTTTTCTTTTTGGACTTTTTTTTAGTTCTATTCATGCCTACACATACCTCACTAACTAAAAATTAGGATATAATTTACACTAACTCGCTAATGTGCACGTGAATGAAAGACAGATTTACAAACTTCCCGAATACGACACATCCATGGGATCGGTGGAATAAATGCCGTCCAACACACCACCGCTACCATTTTGGCACGTCGTCCTTGGCCACGGCTGTACATAACTCTACGATTTAGGTATCTTTTTCACCGGATACCGGAACTCCCGATCACCAGCCACCGTCAAATGCTGGAGATCTGTTAGCAAGCTGGGGAAATGGACCAGTCTGAAGACCCCGCGTTTCCCCCGTCGTTGCGTGACGTCAAAAGATGGCTCCCAAATTGTTTTTTATCACACAATCAAATTGTAGCGTCCAGATCTCCTGTCTCTTAATTGTGGCTACCTATGAGTCGCGTTCTCTATTCATCGGCGGATTGTAATATATAGTATTTCGGTTCGGATACAATTTGTTTCCGGCCATTTTCTTTGCTTCACCCCGCTCTAATTATTTCACTTAGTACTTTATCTTCACTCTTGATATTTTCAATATATGTTGTCTTCTATCTTCTGACTTTCTACATAACATTGGTAACTTCCATTCCTCAATATTCAAGCCTATGGTATCGCTGGTATCACCAAGTTTGCATTCAGACTTCCGAGTCTTCGTCTGACCCTTATTATTTAACCAGTTGAGGTAGTCTCGAATTGTTCCCCAAATTTTCTCCGATAAAACACCTAAAAGTACCGTCGAAGGTAGCCATGGAGGATCAGGAAAAGACACCGCATACACCCCACAAAGACAAAATCAAGAGATGGGTGGAGGAGTCAGCCATACCCTATTCTGCAGGCCAATATCAAACAAAGTCCAATTCCAATGACCCTAGCCGTGACTCAACATCGATTGGAGTAGGTCCAAGGGACGAAGATAGAATCTACGAGCTCGCACGTACCCCCACGGGCAGGTCACTATCCCACGCAGCGTCAAAAGCCGAGAACCCTGAGAATCCATTCTTAAATGCTGCCGACCCAGCTTTAGACCCGAGCTCGGAAAAATTTAACCTCAGTCAATGGTTACAAGCTATATTGAAACTATACGGCACTGGAAAGGGGGTGTATCGTCATCCCCTCGGGTTGTCCTTCCGAGATTTGAGTGCTTATGGTTTTGGAACGTCGACGGACTACCAAAAAGACTTTCTCAACATTGCCTGGGAAGTTCCTAACTTGGTTCGGGGGTTGTTGGGAAGAAAACGAAAGACTAGAATCGATATTCTATCCGATTTTGAAGGGTTGGTCAATTCTAAGGAAATGCTCGTAGTGTTGGGTCGTCCAGGTAGTGGCTGTACTACGTTTCTCAAAACTCTTGCTGGTGAGATTGATGGATTTGTAGTGGACCCAAAAGCTGTATTAAACTATCAAGGTGAGTTTGAGGTCATTCCTCCTGGGCATGAAAAAAATGTGTGTTCCTTCAATTGACGTACACCTCATCAAGGAATCCCAAAGGAAACAATTCAAACACAGTTTCGAGGCGAGACCATCTACACTGCAGAGACGGAGACACACTTTCCCAACTTAACTGTTGGGCAGACTCTTGAATTTGCAGCGAGGGCTAGGCAACCCCGCCAGAGGGTCGAGGGCGTCAGCCGCGCGCAACATGCATTGCACATGCGAGATGTGGTCATGGCCATTTTTGGACTTAGCCATACTATTGATACAAAAGTGGGTGATGAGATTATTAGAGGAGTAAGTGGTGGCGAGAGAAAGCGTGTCAGTATAGCCGAGGCTTTCTTAAGTGGAACAAGCATCCAATGTTGGGACAATAGCACCAGGGGTCTTGATTCTGCAACAGCCCTTGAATTTGTCAAGACCTTGAGGATTTCCTCGAACCTTCTGGGTGCCACCTCGATTGTAGCCATCTATCAGGCTTCTCAATCTGCTTATGATGTGAGTATTGTGCTATTTTCGTTTAAATGGTGCTAATGTGAGACTTCATAGCAATTTGACAAGGTCACAGTCCTCTATGAGGGTCGACAAATTTACTTCGGGCCAACTACAGCAGCCAAGAAATTCTTCACAGACATGGGGTTTCACTGCCCTGAACGCCAAACCACTGCTGATTTTCTTACCTCACTAACCAGCCCGACAGAACGTCTTGTTCAGCCTGGATTCGAGTTGAAGGTCCCTCGAACCCCGGCCGAGTTCGCTGCTGTTTGGAAAGCAAGTCCTGATCATGAGAAACTGCTACAAGACATCCATGACTTTGAAAAGAAATTTGACCTCGGGGGTGAAGGATTAGATTCTTTCAGGGCCTTTAGACAGACGCAGCAAGCAAAGTCCATGTAAGGATTCCAAACTAAAATTAAGATCTACTAGACTAATAACTCGGGTCTTATAGGAGAGTTCAGTCGCCATACACCATTTCGTTCCCGATGCAAGTCGCTCTCTGCATGAGACGTGGCTGGCAGCGACTGATTGGAGACATGACCTTTTTCTGCGTCAGCGTCTTTGGACAATTTGCCCTCGCGCTAATTATAGGTAGCGTATTTTACAACCTGCCTGCCACGTCAGGCAGCTTCTACAGCAGAGGTGCTTGCGTGTTTACTGCTATCCTGATGAACTCTATGCTGAGTGCTATTGAGGTTTCTTGCCCATTTCCTAAGGAGAAAAAACGAGAAACTAATGATGTCAATATAGATCTTAACCTTATATGCCCAAAGACCGATTGTGGAGAAGCACTCAAGATATGCCTTCTACCATCCGTCTGCAGAAGCCTTGTCATCAATGATATGCGATCTCCCGTGCAAAATCATCACCTCTGTTGCCTTCAATTTGTCGCTTTACTTCATGACTAATTTGCGACGGGAAGCTGGCGCCTTTTTCACCTTCTTGCTCATTGCTTTTACCATGACTTTAACAATGTCAATGATATTTCGAACTATTGCATCATTCTCACGCACGTTATCGCAGGCAATGGTTCCCTCCTCTATATTCCTCCTAGCCTTGATGATATACACGGGTTTTGTTAGTATGTATTCACAGTTTGAAATTCCTCTTTCAAGCTTAAATCCTTTACTTCAGAAATACTCTAAACCACGCTCGTTTATTTTCAAAATTGATAGCTGACCGGTGTTCTAGTTCCTGTGGGATACATGAAACCCTGGTTCCGTTGGATAGGCTATATCAATCCTATTGGATATGGATTTGAGAGCATGATGATCAACGAATTTAAAAATCGGCAATTTCCTTGTACCGTCTACGTACCCATGGGGCCAAGCTACATGAATGCCACCAACTTCCAGCATATTTGCTCGACCGTAGGAGCGACTTTGGGCTCCAGTGTTGTTGAAGGCAGCAATTATCTCGGCGAGAGCTTTGGTTACTACACCGATCACGAATGGAGGTAAATAACTCAAACATGTCCTTTCTAAATATATTCTAATTCTTTCCAGGAACTATGGTATCATTATAGGGTTCCTGGTTTTCTTCCTCTTTACCTATATGATTGGCGCCGAATTCGTCACTGCAAAAAAAAGCAAGGGCGAGGTATTGGTTTTTAAACGGGGTGTGCTTCCAAAAACAAGCCACAAAGAAGATCTGGAAGCTCATCCCGGCGATGAAAAGTTCCCTGTTGTCAACCCCAACACTTCAGATGGGTCGTCGGATACCATATCTCTTCTGAAGCAAACTGCCATTTTTCATTGGAAAGACGTCTGCTATGATATTCAAATCAAAGGGTAAGATCCTTTCGTTCCATTACTATTTGTGCACCCTTTTTTGAAACCCAGGGGTCTCCCAAGTCATGTATTTTGATTTGTACTCATTTGATCTGAAGCATTTCTTTTAATCAAAAATTTGTTTTTTAAGCAATAATCATATTCTATCTTGATGAACCAATTACTAACCTAATGAATTCCCAGAAACCCCAGAAGGTTGCTGGATCATATTGATGGCTGGGTAAAACCAGGCACATTAACCGCTCTAATGGTAAAAAAAGTCTTTTGATATATTTTACAAATTTTGACTTATTGATTCAGGGGGCAACTGGCGCTGGCAAGACTACCTTGCTTGATGTCTTAGCAAGTCGTGTGACTATGGGTGTCGTAAGTGGCGATATGCTCGTTGACGGCAAAATGCGAGATAAATCTTTTCAGCGCAAAACTGGCTACGTACAACAACAAGATCTACATCTTCAGACATCGACTGTAAAGGAAGCGATGATATTTAGCGCTCTTCTACGCCAACCCAAGGACACCCCGAGAGAAGAAAAGATCAAGTATGTCGACGAAGTTATCCGTTTACTAGAAATGAAGAAATATGAGAATGCAGTAGTGGGAGTTCCAGGGGAAGGTAAGAGAACTATACAACTATGGCTTTAAACTTTAATAACTCATTTCTAGGTCTAAATGTGGAGCAACGCAAACGTCTTACTATCGGTGTTGAACTCGCCGCTAAGCCGCAACTGCTTCTTTTCCTTGATGAGCCTACCTCTGGACTTGACAGTCAAACTGCATGGTCTATCTGCGCACTCCTCCGGAAGCTCGCTATGAATGGCCAGGCCATTTTATGTACAATCCATCAGCCATCCGCTATTCTCTTTCAAAGTTTCGACAGGTTGTTACTTCTCGCAGGCGGCGGTAAAACCGTCTATTTCGGTGAGATCGGCGAAAACTCAAGCATTGTTACAAACTACTTCACAAAGAGAACGGCAGTTCCGTGTTCAGATAATGTCAACCCAGCCGAATGGATGTTGGAACAAATTGGTGCCGCTCCAGGCCATCATAGCGAGATTGATTGGCCAAGGACATGGCATGATAGCGAAGAGCGAGTGGAAGTCCGACGGCGATTAGATCAGATGAGGGAGGATCTCCCTACACAGTCCCAGCTCGTGGATACGGCTGAGACACATGCTGGCTTCGCCGCTGACTTCGCCACTCAAGTTAAACTCGTCACCGTTCGCTGTTTCCAGCAGTACTGGCGAACTCCCGTTTACCTTTATTCCAAAATTGCTCTATGTGCCCTGCCGGTAAGGTCCCTTCTCTGAGCGAATAGATAACAGAGTCTCTAATTGTAGTTTCCAGTCCCTGTTTATTGGATTTTCATTTTATAAAGCCGACAACACAATTCAAGGTCTCCAAGATCAAATGTTTGCTGTTTTCATGATTACAGTTGTCTTTGGAAACTTGGTTCAGCAGATAATGCCTCAATTCGTCAGTATCCATATTATAGCATCCTTTTAGTAGTTATTAACTTCTCATTCCTAGGTCACCCAACGAGGACTTTACGAAGCTCGAGAACGTCCATCTAAAGCGTACTCTTGGCAGGCTTTCATTGTCGCAAATACCTTCGTCGAAATCCCCTGGCAATCACTAATGGGCGTCATCATGTTTTTCTGCTGGTACTACCCTATTGGACTCTACCGCAACGCCGAGCCTACCGATGCTGTGGCCTCTCGTGGAGGACTAATGTTCCTGCTAGTATTATCATTTATGCTTTTCACCTCCACATTCACTAGCATGATAATTGCTGGTATTGAACTCGCCGAAACGGGTGGAATGATAGCAAATCTGCTCTTTGGTTTGACTATCATTTTTTGCGGGTGCGTTTTCCCCTCCCACTCAATTCCTAAAACCAGGCTAATATTCAAATAAAAGTGTTCTTGCATCTCCTTCAAACCTTCCCCGCTTCTGGATATTCATGTACCGAGTTTCCCCCTTCAACTATCTCATCTCCGCAATGCTTTCAGTCGGCCTCGCAGATGTCGAAGCAAAATGCTCCAAAAACGAGATCTCAGTCTTGCAACCCCCGTCCAACCTTACCTGCGGAGATTACATGGCGCCCTACATCTCCTACGCTGGCGGCAAAGTCTATAACCCCGAGGCAACTTCCGACTGCAAGTTTTGCGCCATAGCCAACACAAATGTCTTCCTCAAATCCATGAGCTCGGATTTCAGCGAACGATGGAGAAACTTTGGATTTATGTGGGCATATATCATTTTCAATATTTTCGCTGCCGTGTTGCTATATTGGGTAGTCCGAGTGCCGAAGAGTGAGAGAAAGATTCGAACGAGTAAGGAAATGGAGAAAGAGCCGGAGGATTTGATTATGGTTCCTGTTAAGAGTCATGTTACGATAAGGAGTAGTAAGAGTAAGAGGAGCGGTTATAGTAAGAGGAATTAGAGTTTTCTTATTATCTTGTAGAGGTAGAAGAGTTCGATGTCTCAACTTTTTCCTTTTGAAAGTATTAAATTAGTTCTAATTAATTTTAAAACCAAGTGAGCTAGAAAATCACAGGCTAATTTCATCCTACGGTAGTTACGGGTTGTTGATGAAATCTTGTACTTAACCTTCTTTAAATACTTTAGGCCTGATCCTTCTCGAGTCGTAAACATGGGAGCGTTTTGTGGAGTATACGATACCTTCCTCCATATTTGAGCTATCCGTGATCGTTTGGTTGGGCTGCTGCTCCTAGAAGCCGGGACTTTCCTCCTAATGGAAAGTAGATTTATCATCTCTTCGATGATTCGTTTGCCAGCCGCGTTTATTCGAACGACTAGCTGACTTTTCGCTTGTCGAATGAGAAATCTAGAAAGTGAAGGAAATATGAACCATGCGAATCATACAAACAGAAACCCCTAGCCACACTGACTGATGATTACGCGAGTGTTATAGTATAGTTGCCCGATATCAGGAGTCGACTCTAGCATATGAACGACAAATCCCTCTAGGTCCTTAGGGAAGGAGATGAATTTGCGCTGATCAAATGCTAGATGCATATCTGATCTTAGAAGTACTGCATTATTTAAATCCCTCAAAAGATTGTCTGGGCCCAAGGTAAGGTCCGTATTCCACATTGCCATGGAATTTGACAGAAACAATTTTCTTTTATGTTCGGGAATTAGGTGAGCTACCTTAGTACTACTCTCAAATCCTGTAACGTGGCATGTAGAATCACAATGGCGTATCGCTGCAGTAAAAGTAGACTGTGGTGCCATACTTAACATAGTCCTCCGCGAGCATCGCGCCCAACACTTCGGCAGTCCCTTAAATTTCCAGTCTTGAAAGTTTGTGATAAACGGCCATCGATATGGCGGGACTGCCCAGATGGAGGTAAGGGGGAATCTGCGTGGAAGATCTTGTGGGCTTCATTAATTCCAAAACACTTCGCGATATAGTGTACCTCCCTGAAAGATAAGGAACATAGAAACAACAATCAACAACACCAGGCAAAACATCATCCCAGGCGGCCTGGATGCGCTCGCCGTGCTCATCATCACAGCTCTTACTCAAGTAGCCATCGGTGCGGCAGTCCGCGAATATCGAATAAGCGTTGTGTGCGAGCCCATGATGGATACTTCCTTCAGCACAGTTCCAAGCATACAGTGAGAAGAGAAGATTGTCGTCAGGCTCGTAGGTGGGATGGCGAAAGTTGACTTGTGTTGACCGTGCACTTGGCGCCCAGTGAGCAATATCCCCCTTGTTTCATATACAAAACATTCGATAGCTTAGCTGTTTGATACTAACCTTAAAATAATGACCTGTAACCTTGGCATGGCTCAATGATCCCTGGAATGATCAACTGTGGAGTTATTCTAATAGGGCTTATAGTGAGGTATTCTCCTTATCAGATCTTAAATTAAGCTTCATTCAATCGACCAGGTTCCTGCTCTTCGTACACCTACAATCAGTCAAACGATTCAATATTTGGATCTCGCCTCAGGCCCCTTGGAGAAATTCGTACTGCTTGGGAATTGGACACGGGATGTTGGGATGGTAATAAGGTAGACATGATTGTATGGTGATCAATAGGGTAGAATGCTTTGTTGTGATAAATAAAGATGAACTAATCTATAGCGTTAACTCGCCCTTTTTGGCACATATACCTATTATTCACTTTTACGATTTGGAGATCTTCCGAAAATTCGTTTATACGATTCCGTTAGGTTCCACTGTTGCGACTTCCCGGATCTAGTATCCCTCATGAACTTCTCAACAGCATAGCGGATAGGAACCTTCTCTGCAGAAAGGAGCCCCCTTCACATATCTTACCATCTCATCTCTTTTCTTGTTTTCCAAGGCGTTCCACTGCTCTTCCTTCTCTCTTACCTCCTACCTTATTTTTCTCAGTTCCTCAGTGTACGTCTCCCAGCACTATTCGCAGAATGAGGGAAAATTGTAGGATAAGATAGCCTTCCGATCCGTAATCCATTCAGTTGATTATCTGTCTTACTGTAGATTTGACATGGCAAATGTTCACAGACTTCTCTACCTACTACCTAAAACTTTAGCCCTTAATAATATAACACATCTTTCTTCTCTTAAATACTAATATCTCTTTCTATATTTTTTTTTTAAATAAAATAAACTTTAAGCACCTAATTAAGAAGAGGATTATATTTACATTATATTAAAAATCTCCAATTAATATTATTCTACAAAAATATTTCTATAGATCCTAATAATTAGACATTGCTCTATCAATAATGTATCCTTTTCATATACTCATAGCTCAATCAACTCGTCTTCTTCTTAATCCACGTATTCAACACCTTGGCAATCTGATCACTATTCTTCTCCATGAAATGAAGATGTCCATTGCCATGGATACCACGATCCCCCAATTTCAAATGTTCAACCGGAACACCCGCTTGTTTTAGGAAATAGTATGTGCAATCATCATACACGGCATGATAACTAGCCTCACTAGTTTCCAACAACACAGGAATATTTTTGAAATTGACCAGCTGCCTCGCAGGTTCAGCCTGTGTTATACAGGTTCCCACCCCGGTTCCAGAATTAGCGATGACCTGGGTATCGAGAGGGGCGGTTGCGTTTGTGGTTGTAGGGTTGAATGTCAAGGGGATGTTCGTTAGGCCCCAAACACGTGTGGGGCTGCTGGAGAAGACACTGTCGATGAACGGGGGTCCAGTAGGCTCAATGCTAATGATCGCTTTGACGAGATTTGGGACAACGTCGGCGATCACCCAGGGCATGAGACCGCCTTGTGAGTGGGCGATTAGGACTGCAGGACCGATTTTCTTGAGCAGGGCGGCGCCTGCTGCTTGCATCCTCGTTTCTTGGGTAATGGTATTGGATTGGAATTGTATGTTGGAGGCATAGTATTGGTCGAAGATTGCATCACCCATGACTCCTGTCTATTACGGTCCATGTTAGGCTTGCTTAGGAGCCTGGGGGAGGGCAGGAAGACTTACTCCGGGCCATTGAGTGTGTAATGCAGCTTGAGGCCAGAGCATGAAATCTTTCACTGCAGTGAAGCGTTGCTCAATGATCTCCGCTGTGTATGTTGTCTGGGTGGTACCCCCGGATGGGTACCATGCACTCCTTCCTCGCTCAGTCTGGTCAATGATGTATACCACATATCCTTGATTGAGAAAGTAGGTAGCCCAGCCAGCACCCCCATCAGGCTTGATCAACCAATTCTGTCATGAAGTATCAGGCAAGCACACTTTTAGCGGAAACAAGACGAGCGAGCTTACCGTTCCAGTCTGTGCCTGGCCGTGGATAAATACTAAGGGATATGGCTGAGATGCCCTCTTCGGGATCAATTTCTCCACGTACATCTGGTTGCCAAACAGGTGGCCGGAAGTTGTGTTGATGTAGCTTCCTCCAACATAGAAGTATTCGCGTGCAGCAAATGCCTCTACGCTGTTGACCCAGTTGCCATCACCAGCATTTCCCCATGGCGAGGGCCAGTCCCATGCCACAGCGCAGGAGGCGAGTAACCAAGCAGCCGCGAGAAGGCTATTGAGCAACATGATGATGGGTGCTGAAGGAAGAACCTGCGGCTTCTACAATAGCGGATGAGGCTTAAATTTATTGGCCAGCAAATTAAAGAAAACATAGTGCTGGAAAAACTCCCGGCGGATGATTGGTTCCATCACAACACTCTCCCCCCTAACGATGACCGCGCATGCGTCTTGGCGTCGACGTCTTCTGGTTTTCGGGTCGCGGGGAAGCTATGGAGCCCGAATTTGGGGAAACGTCGGCCGGACGTTGGATCCCAAGCGTCGGAATGGAAAAATCGACGTAAAGTCTGCGCTAAAAGGACTGGGATCGATGAGATTGACCTCTCCTGCCCCGTCAAGTTAATGCAAATCTTATTCCCTGTGGATCGCGTTGAGGTTCTTCCCGACCCTGCCGCGGGGAATGTCACTGGAACCGAATGTCGCTGGAACTCCTGTAGGTCGAGGCTCCAATGAGCGCGAAGAGAGGTCCGCAAAAGCATATATTAACGGCGGGGAATACCCCTACTGACTCAGTGGCCCCAGTACGTAAAAGCCCTCAACTGGCCTGCCTCCGACGATAAACACGCGGTATTTGCGTCTTCCATGCGTGTTCCTCCATCCCCTTTCCTGGGCGGGCCTCGAACCACTGCCGTCTATGGAGGCCCAGCGGTAGAGCGATGTTGGTACCGTTTTGGAGCGTCATGGTTGACCCTGCTTCAGAAGTTACAGCCAGGGCAAACTCAAGCTCCTCCACAAGGCCCGCCAGGGATTTCGGCGTGCGGTGGTGTGAATAGGGTCCTTCCAGTCAATAGGAAAGCCGTCCTGGCCCGCTTGCCGGCCGAAGGCTTGGAAGGGAGATTGAAAAGGTAAAAGCAACACTTGCCCGCTGTAGAGGTGCAAGATGCGCTGCTGCATCAATACATAAATTTACTCCCTCCCCCAACTTTGATGGTATGCCGCCCCTCTTTAAGTTTCGATAGCGTTCATTCGCACATTCCGCAATAAGATACTTGCAGCCAGGATGGCGCTCTCCGCCGAGAACCTGCAGACCATAATTCTCATGTACGTCTTCACGTGGCTGGCGATGTTTTTGATGATAGCTCGTCTCGTCCTACGAAGATACCGGGGGCAGGAATGGGATCTCAGTGACTACATGACTATGGTCTGCATGGTGTGCCTGCTCGCACGAATGTCTTTCCTCCACGTTGTCTTACTCTGGGGCAGCAACAACCTCACTGCGGCCTATCGAAAAAATCATGTGTTTGGGCAAACGGAGATCTACCATCGGACGGTGGGAAGTAAGTTGACGGTCATTAACCGAACATTCTATAACACGTAGTAAGCTTCCCCCTCTGACATAAATCGCTTCAAATGGAAATGGTGCTGACCGCGGTGGCGATGGTGGTATAGCATATGGCTCCAAAAATGTGTTGTGATGATGCTTTACAGACGCATCCTTTTTGGGGTTACTTGGGCCGAAAAGGTTATGAAGCTCTACTGGGCCATTCTAGCAGCAACATACATCGTAATCCAAGTGGTTACCTTCACCGATTGCAGACCCATCTACCACTACTGGCAAGTAGTACCTGATCCAGGTTATTCTTATTTTCCCTAGAGCCGTAGCAATTTTCTCATCCTAAAATAGGAACGTGCTCGCAAGCTCTGGGACAACTTATTATCCTCGGAGCCCTCAACGTCCTCACTGATCTCATGTTAATTTTCTTGCCCATGCCAGCTTTATTCAGCATCCGACGTTCTCTCGGCTATCGCTTTCGTCTTGCAGGTCTCTTCTCCATGGGTTTTTTTCTCGTTGCCATCACCATCATCCGACTCCCACTAAACTTCCAACACGGTACGGCACAAGTGAATCGCACTACCTGGGCCTCTGTCGAATCCTTCGGCGCGGCTTTCGTTGCCAACGTTCCAACTCTGTTCACTCTCCGTCGCCCAGCTAAGAATCCATTAAGTGGGACGCGCTCGGGTGCTGCGAATAATAGCCATATTCCAGCAACTAATTATGCAAATCGTGAAGGTTGGAGGCATATGGAGAGCGGAAGTCTGGTACATCCGGAGGATGGCAGCGACCAAGATATCTTGGCTAATAGTAGAGATCTGTCTTCGGTGGGGAGTAAAGGTATTGTGGTTAGAAGTAGCGTGGAGCTTTCCGACCTTGACGTCCATGGGCAGGGGAAGGTAGGGAAGTCCCCTAAGGCTTAATAGAATATGTTTCAGCAATGCAGAATATCCTAGCCTATCGGTGTGCAACTCTGTTTTATTATTGCAATTTATTAAGTTAGATAAAATCTAACTGATTATCTGAGCACTTTCTTACTTCTTGGACTTTGGTCTCTAGCTTTATGATTTCCCTTTCCTTGAGAAGTAGTTACTTTTAAAAGAGGGGGTGCTGTTAAAACAAAAGCCACTGTCAAAAAGTACGAACCTTTAATAAACGCCCTGTCCTAACCGCTCTTATCCCAATGTACCTGCTACTAGTAACTTCTACACTCCTAGGAAGTAGATTCTAAACTTTTCGTATTCCCTCGGAGTTTGGAGGTTATACCGTGGTTTAAAACACTATAGATAGCTCTATCTTGCTTGTTACTATAAGTCATGCCTTGCTGCGACCGTGATCGTGGTTGCAAAATTGACTGACTCGGAGGCAAGGCATTGACGTCGAGGCTACTTTAGAACCGAACACACCGGCTTCAAGTCCAAAGAGCCTAAAATGCCACCGTAGCGTCATGTAATGCCTAATATCTCGGGGTACATATAAGGCTGTCTCCTACTTCCTCCAAAACCTTCCCCCGAAAAAATCCGGTGGGTGCTAAAGGGTCTAATATTCCTAAGACAGGGAGGAGACGTAGTGTTCCTAATGAATCTCTAATTCGCTATATCCATTATCACCCCATCGAGAGATAAGAGGCGATAACAGAGTACCTTAAATGCTGCCACCAACCGGAAGTATTTTATCTTCCGGACCAATGAGGTACTGCAAGATTATATTCAACTTTGATATGTGCGCCGACGTTTCGTTGTTCATGGTAGCACAAGATTGCGAAGTATGCTGTGCTCACCAAAGCTGCAGCTCCAGCGAATAGCAGAGAAAAGTAAGTCACACAGCATTAGCTGAGCAGCACAAAAATATCCAAAGATTAAAACAAGGCGGCAAATCAACATTCTGCCCGCCTTTGAATTCCTCGCACATTAAAAAAAAACCTTTGCTTTTTCTTGCCTTTCTTTTATTGCTTCACTTTTGTCAGTTTTTATCTAAAGCTCCCATCCTTCTCTTCGCCTCCTCATCTTCTCGCATTACCAATCAGCACCAACTCCCACTCCTATATCAGCATTCAAGATGGTTTTGAAACCGTTCCACACAGAGGCCTTGAACAGGTTGTGTTCCAAGGATCAGCTAGACTTACTTGACTCTATCGACTGTCTCCGTTCGCAAGGTATCAGCCACTATATCTCCTTACCACAGATCATCGTATGCGGGGACCAGTCATCTGGAAAGAGCTCTGTGCTAGAAGCAATATCCGGCGTACCGTTTCCTTCCAAAAGCAACCTATGCACCCGATTTCCAATAGAATTGGTCCTCCGCAAGACTTCGCATATCGGCGTAACCGTGTCAATTGTCCCGCATGAATCGCGCAGCGAGTCTGAGCAGCTCTCCCTTGGTGGTTTTCACGAGAAGTTAGATGCCTTCGATGGGCTTCCTGCTCTAATTGAGAGCGCCAAAACAGCCTTGGCAATCTCCTTGCATGGTAGAGCTTTCTCGAAAGACCTCCTCCGCGTTGAGGTCTCCGGTCCCGATCGCCCTCACTTGACTATTGTGGACCTGCCTGGCCTCATTCACTCTGAAACAAAGCAGCAGTCGGCTTCTGATGTCGAGCTGGTGCAAGATGTTGTTCAAGCCTATATGAAGGAGCCAAGAAGCATCATCCTCGCAGTGGTCTCAGCGAAGAACGATTATGCGAACCAGGTCGTGTTGAAGCTCGCCCGCGCTGCTGATAAGAAGGGAAATCGGACACTTGGCGTCATCACCAAGCCAGATACTTTGATTGCGAATTCTGATAGTGAAGCCATGTACGTCTCCCTTGCGAGAAACTAGGACGTAGAGTTCCGGCTAGGCTGGCATGTCTTGAAAAACATGGACTCTGAAATGGGAGAGTCGTCGCTAGCAGATCGCGATGTTAAGGAAAAGGAATTCTTCTCTCAGGGAATATGGGAAGATCTCCCTCGTTCCCTCTTAGGCGTCGACAAGTTACGGAACAGATTAAGCAAGGTCCTTCTCAAACAGATCGCTGCCGAATTGCCTAGCTTAATCGAGGAAATCGAAATCAAATCAAAAGCCTGCCGTATCCGACTTGATAAGCTGGGAGAACCTCGAGCTACAGTAGACGAACAGCGACTCTATCTACTCCATATCAGCCAATTATTCCAGTCTCTCATCAAAGCGTCTGTGGATGGCACGTATAACAATTCGTTCTTTGGGGATGCTCAGTCTGAACCTGGCTATCGAAAACGAATCCGAGCCGTGGTACAGAACCTCAACTTAGACTTTGCAAAGAATATTACAGAGCAAGGTCATCGTTGTGAGATTGTCAAGTCTACAGACAGCACCGCTGTCTCCCGAGGTGTGATGTCAACCACGAGAGAAGACTTTATGAAACATATACAGCATCTGATGGAGAGGACTAAGGGTCGGGAGTTGCCAGGAACATTCAACCCCATGATTGTAGCGGACCTGTTTCTGGAACAATCAACTCCTTGGGAAGCAATTACTCGTGGCCACGTCAAAAAAGTCTGGAAGGCCGCTAAAGAATTCCTCAGCTTTACAACCACTTACGTTGCTGATCCCGCGACCTCTAAAGCACTCTCCCAAGAAATCTTCGAGCCTGCTTTAAACCAACTATTAGAAGTTTTGAATGCGAAGACCACTGAGTTGCTTACGCCGCATCAGAAAAGTCATCCAATCACATACAACCGCCATTTCACTGAATCTCTAGAGAAGATCCGCAGCGAGCGAAACCAGGACAAATATACGACGATTGTAGAAAGTTTCTTCGGAGGCTCCCCCATTGAGTTGGTATATCTTAACGGCCAGAGGGATCTCCGCCCGCTTGTAACAGCCCTGGTGCAAGGCATGGAACCTGACATGAAACGCTTTGCATGTTCCGAAGCTTTGGTCTACATGGAGGCTTACTATAAGGTGACTTATTTGTCCTGCGTATCCCCCCCTCCTTCTATAGCACTCTATCTAATACTTTCTTGTATCCTGAATAGGTTGCTTTGGAGCGTTTCATCGATGACATTGCTACTGAAGTCATCGAAGCCAAGCTTATCTCCCCACTCTATGATATCTTCTCTCCCATTACCGTCATTTCCATGCCCGCGAACCTAGTGACTAGTATCGCCGGTGAGTCTGAGGAGAACCGCACCCAGCGCGAAGAGTTGCGCAAACAACTGGAAATCCTTACGAAAGGTATCGAGACCTGCAAGCGCTTTGTCGGTGTGAAATTTCTTGGTAAGCTATTGCTTGACTGGCTTATTTCTGAACTACTACTTACATGCTAGGTAGGTTTGGACGATAGCGCTATTCAACCAGGGACTACGTCCAGCTTCACAGACTATGATACTAGCGACCCCAATACATCTGATGATCTCGCTTCAGATTTCTCCGAATCGCTAGCGGATAGGTTTCGTAGAGACGTGAGTCTTACCCCCAGTGAATCCTGTCCCGGTCCCGTCGGGGAGCCGGTGGTAGTAGATAAACCAGTGAAATGGAGTGAATGGGGTTCCCCTTCTATGTCTTCTAAGAAGAACAAGAAGGGTAAGAAGTAGAATATTACTACGCAATAGGGATTATTTGAATCTAAATGAGTGTTGTCCGATCAGCGGCCAGATGGGGCGTTCTGGTACGAGAAGAAAAGCGAATATATAGACATGAAGTGATTGCTAGTGTTATTGTCGGTTGATGCTCAATCTATAGCTTGGCAAGTGTCTAATATTATACAAAGAATAAAAATTTTGATGGAGAGTAAACGATCACTCAGTGGACTTTCCAAGACTTGTGAAAATTTTGTCGAAACATCTGTCATATGTCAGCCGCGGCCGATTCCTACACAAAATGAATATACTGTGTAAAGATATCTACAATACCCCTTGCTTGGGGCATCTTTAAACACGTTTCCCAAGACTGGCTACCAATGCTTTGCAGCAATAAGTATATTTCTAGGGCTGGGTGTTGGTTGATGCAAGCGAGGGCCGTGCACACTGGTCTGACCAAAGCTGAGAGGCTCGACAGCAACACCTGCAGTGGTGATTTCGTCCAGATATTTCATCATGTCCTCCACCACCATGTCGGAATCAGACATCGATAAGGAGATGGTTTATCTTGCTTATCGCGACATTTTCAGAGGTAAACTCGCAAAGTTGAGGAAGCGGGCTAAGGTACGCAGTGTAGTGGACAAGCACAAAGATCACCTCCACCATCAACAACTCGCTGATTCAATGGATTCCGAGAAAGCCTGCAGGATTTTGGAAGATCTTCTAGCAGCGCATTTGTTCGAATCAGATTTAGCAGCCAAGGCGGCGTTTCCATCACTCTTCTCTCCGGGAGAGTTGGGAAACGATACGGCTCTGATTGTGAAGTGTGTAGAGGGCAGTTTCGAGGGCGAAGGCGAGCGTGAACAGAGAAATGGAAACCCTCACGACGCTCCTCCTTTCCCAGATGCCCTCTATTTCCCCAATACTCCTATGTCAAATGACGCTTTCCCAGAGAGTACTCCGACAGTTCGACACCATCGCATTGACGGCAAGTCGGGGCGTATTACAAAGCCTACTCAAGTCAAAACAAACCGGGGTGTACCTCAAGTTGGAGGAAATGAGGCTGGGTTCAGGGAAGTCATCCATGGAGGTATAACCACAACTCTCCTGACTAAATCCCTCTCAGAGTATTACCACTGACTACAATGTGCCTTTGCAGACCGAGAGAAGGGCAAAAATGTACTCGAGCAGACACCCATTAGCGACATTATCCCGGCGAATCCTACATACCTCCCTTTTAGACTTCAGCATTTGATCCTTACTCAAATTCAGCGACTGCTAGAAGAATGCTGCTATGAGTTCGCTCAAAAGTGGTTTCCGTCCATCTTGGAGGCCAACGGCTGGGACACCTCCGAGGCAGTCGAGCTAACCAAGTGGTGGAAGACTCTCTCCAAATGTGATATCCCTACCCCGGCCACTGCTTTAGGTCATGACCAGTCGCTGGAAGCCCTGTTTAAGAGCGCTATATCTATCCGACACTGCGCTGTTCACCGTCGTCCACAGATTCCAATTAAGAAAGTCGAAGAAATGGTTCGCGACGCCTGGTTGCTTTCTCTAGCACTGAAAGACGACCTACGAGCTGAACAGCTCCTACACTGGCACAAGGAGTTGGAAGACCTTGTCGCACACTTGCAAGTAATAACAGTATCCCAGAGGGAGGCAGCAGAAGCTGAGCTTCAGAATATATATACTGCAAAGGCTGCAATAAAGGAGAGGTTAGCTGAATTGGAATCAAGGGCAAATCATCTGACCCGGTCTTTGCAAGCAGAGGGTAGGACCCACCGACCGATTGATATCGAGGCATTGCGGTCTTTAGAGGAGGCATTCAGTAGACCGACTCTGGCCAAAGTCCCACCGGGTAGTGCCCTGGATCAAGCCTAGGTCAGCAACAAGGTAGACATAATGGACCAAAGTACCCTGAGAGCTCTCAAAACCTTGATAGGTGAAGGTCGAACAATACACGATCTTGATTCTCGATCCGCACATCTAAAGTCCTAGATGGCATAACGAGATATTCTTGGACAGCATGACTAGCTAATAGCGAGAAAGGTTGGAGAAGAAGTATGGCATTTGCTAGGGGGAAAGGACTTGCTACCATTATCTCTCCAAGATAGTATATGAGTATATGGTCTTTCACAAGGAAATGATGTGACAGTTTAGCGTAGCTAGTTCACGATGTGCGAGGGAGAGAAGATCTGCTCAGGAAAACATCGTTTGGAAGCTTTAAATCTAAGCTTCTATTATTACAAAATCCAATTATCGCTGACACCCAAAATAACTCCGCGCTAAAATGCTTTGAAACCCATCATGCTGTAATTATACACCAAAACGCTCTTGCTATTTTTTGATCTTCTCATCTACTTCCTCAACATATAAGATAAGTCGGGTAATCCTTTAACTACACTCTGTACAATTCTGTCCTGCTCGATTTCCTCTCGTGACCTCTGATCTTTTCTTGATGTAGCAGGGATTTGGAAACCGACTGACTTGGGGGCACTTGGAGTCGGAATAGTCTTGGTGACTGCGGAAGTTTGTGTCACTGC
The DNA here is from genome assembly GCA_003988965.1 of Neobulgaria alba. NCBI lineage: Eukaryota > Fungi > Ascomycota > Leotiomycetes > Helotiales > Gelatinodiscaceae > Neobulgaria > Neobulgaria alba. The sequence continues at coordinate 166,089 of QYAM01000059.1, forward strand.
AGGGATTGCTTCGAAAAACGAAAAATCCGCCGAAGCCCAGGGATCAATGGAACCTGCTGGATTCGGCGAGCTCGTCGTTTTCAGAGTATCTTCAGCTGGAGGCACAGCAGGTGTACCAAAACTTGCATCGAATCCTTTCATCATACTTGGAGTGGTCAATATCGATGTCTGTGCAGGCGTCTGCATTTCTTGCAAGCTTGCCGATTGGATGCTCCATGGAGATTGACTGATGGCCGTATCTATAGAATTGACCTTGGTTGGGTCTGCAATTGTCAAAGTTTTTGAGATTGAAGCCTGCAGAGGAGGAATTTTGTCGAACGTGGCCGATTGATTACTCCATGGAGATTGTATTAGAGGTGTTGGTGGATATGAAAGACGTAAAGGACTAGATATGATAGGCTTCGCATAAGTTGGAGTAAGGGGAACCTGAGTATTAAGATTTGCCATCGGGAAGGCTGGGGCGGTGATCGTGATGGGGGACGAAACCATCTCACCCCAGCCATCATCATCATCATCATCATTGCTCGCCGTAGAGATAGGAAGGGGTGGGGGGACGTGTGCAAGCTTTGGCGCAATGGAGGATGGGTTGACTGTAGGGCTACTCTCCACACGGCGGTGGCCGCCTTGCGATAAGCTCTTTTTGGGGCCTATTGCTTTGGGGCGTGCGTCGGCCGAAGATAGAGACCGCTGCAGATGCTGCGTTTTCTTCGAATCCAATATCGCTTTTGCGACTTCTTTCGGTTTAAAGCCTGCAATTTGGGAATCGTCCGTCTTCATATGAGGCGATGGTATAGATGCCTTCGTTTGGGTTTCTGAGATTTCGAAAGAAGGTTTAGTCGTAACAGGCGAATTTGTTGAATCAGAAGTAGAGTTCCATTCAAACGTAGCCAAAGGAGTCAAAACAGGAGGCTTTGATGCCTCGGAAACCGCTGGCGATTTTGCCGAGCTTCTTCGCCGCGGCTTTGATGATGACCTAGTTTTAGAAGACGAGGCTTTACGCACAAGCCCCTTAGGCCATTCTCTTGGGACTTCAGGCGTTGCCTCAACTGGTATCTTCTCCTTCCGGCTTGCAAATGCACTCGCAAGAGGGACGGGCGCGGCTTTGGCATCATTCCATCCGAAGGCCGTGCTCCCTTTACTACCTCCTCCAAGAACTACGCGGCCACTTATTCGATCCTCTTCCATCCATCTCCCAACAACTTTCAGAGTTTCTTCTCTTACTTGAGATTTCTTCCAATTGACCCTGATGTAGTTATCATCATCACCAGTGTTGTGCTTGCGCATTGGCCCATATCTTGAGACTCTATACCAAGTCTTACGCTCTTCAACTGAAGAAAATGAATCTTGAGGAATTGAGTCTGGAATGAATACGCTTTTCCTTTCGGCTTGTGGTTCGAGGTCGGCGAAAATACTATCAAGTAAGGTTGTGTTGATTGCATATTCAGTTGGCCCGATATCCTTTGGCGAGAGACGCTTCGGTGGAGAGGTTGCTACGTTTGGTAGCTTATTGAGCTCGAGTGGTTTGGCCATGGCATCCTCTCCTAGGTCACCAGCAATTGATCCGGCCTCAGAGTCTCCCTCCTCGAAATCTCCAAAGTCGTCGTCGTTGTCCTCCTGCTCGGGAGAAGCTTCGGAAGTTTCTCGGGGGACTACTGATAACTCTGGTTTGCTTGGGGTCGGCTCCTTTGCTTCATTTTTGGCTATCCCATTAAAATGATCTACTAGCTCCTGGACTTTTGAAGTGGGAGACCCCGTTATCTTACTCTCTTTGACCTCTTCGTCGAGCGATGTTCGAGGGGAATCTGGTGGACCTTCGTCTGGGTGACTTCTTTCAGAGGGCGAGGAGGATGGTCTCGAAGATATGTTTTCTACGACGCCAGAAGCCGAAGGGGGGTCTACAAGATGCTGGGGGGCTGTAAGATTTTTCTTGTTGCCTTGGGGTGTTTCTTCCTTCTCTTCTGGGCCATTATCGCTTGCTAATTTCTGGGTGCGATCGTCCTTGTTAGTGGAGATTATATCTTCTGGCGTGGATGACAGAACTGCTTCATTGGTAGACGTCTCTAGAGAATCTATTTGCTCTGGGATTTCCTTTTGTTTTCCGCCCTCAATTTCATGCTCTGCGACCATGTTTTGCTCGGTGTGGTTGTCATCCGGCGTTGTAGCTCTTGTCCATGGGTCCGGAGAGCGTTCTCTTTCTAACGCACCCGTATAAAATTCCACGCTTGGTGCCAGCTCCAATGTAGCTCCATGATTTACTGAAATATCGTCGTTCCAACCCGGCAACGCAGTGGAATGGGCCCCCTCAAGCTCCGTATCTTCCATCCGCTGTTTGCGGTCATCCACCACCCCATCTAGTCCCGGCTTGAATCCATCGTCCGCAGGAATGCTAGACCACTCCCCAAACCCATCATCGTCTGCATCGTCCCACGGAGAGGTCGTTTGGGCCTCCAATGCCTTGGTTGTTGCCCTCACCGGAGTCGTCGGTCTCACGTCCTTCCCCTTTACTTCTTCATGGTTCTGTACTTGTAATTCGTCTGCCCAGGGCGAGCCCCACGGATCGTCCATATCCATAGGAAAGAGCAGAGGCTCTCATATTGATGTGGTATAAAAGATTGAGAGGCCCCTCCGTCGTCGTAATAGATGATCAGGGTATCAATGGTGTTTTGTCTGGAGCCTACAGGGAAGTGTCTGAAAAGTATCTCCGGTTCCCCCTGTTCCGGAAGAAAATACGGCCGATATGGAGATAATTTTTGCTTAAGCATTTCTAATCGATAAGCAATCAACGTCACTGCCGACCTCGCACGTCTTAGCAATGAAAACATCACGACGAAAGCCAGGCGGCAGATATTCAGAGAGTCAGAAAAGATGTCTTTGGACAAGGTGAAACATATTGTCCTGGTAAGATCTCTCTCTGACCATTATTCACAAGCAAGCTAACCTCCCAGGTTCTCTCAGGCAAAGGAGGGGTGGGAAAGTCTTCCATCACAACCCAACTCGCTCTTTCCCTCTCCCTCGTCGGACATTCAGTCGGAATACTCGATATTGATCTTACCGGACCCTCAATACCTCGCCTGTTTGGAATAGAGTCTGCGAAAGTGACACAAGCCCCGGGAGGATGGGTACCTGTTCCAGTACACTCTGCGAATCTCGAAGCCGGCATTGGCTCGCTCTCGTGCATGAGTTTGGGCTTTTTACTTCAAGAAAGAGGTGATGCAGTGGTATGGAGGGGACCGAAAAAGACCGCGATGGTGCGCCAGTTCTTGACGGATGTTCTTTGGGGCGAAGTAGACTATCTACTCATCGATACCCCTCCGGGGACTTCGGACGAACATATTTCACTCGCAGAGACGTTGTTGAAAAATGCCTTCCCAGGGCAAGTCGCCGGAGCAGTTGTCGTCACAACACCACAGGCAGTTGCTACCGCGGATGTGAGGAAAGAATTGAATTTTTGCACCAAGACGGGCATAAATGTGCTTGGAGTAGTCGAAAACATGAGTGGCTTCGTGTGTCCCAATTGCTCCGAATGCACGAATGTTTTCAGCTCTGGTGGTGGGAAGGTCATGGCACAAGATTTTGGGGTCAAGTTCCTGGGAAGTGTTCCCATTGATCCACAATTCGTGATGTTGGTTGAGACTGGTCGGCGACCCGTATACCCTGTGGGTACTAAGGTTAATGGGCAAGACCTTGGGGGCCGAGAGGTTACGGACGGAAATTTTGATATCAAGGACCCTAGTCTCTTGGTGGAGAAGTATAAGAGTTGCTCTTTATCACCGTTATTTGAGGCTATTACCAAGGATGTTGTGGAGGCTGTTCAACAGCGATTAGCATCGTCTTGACCTAATAACAAACTGTAATCTAAAGCTATTGCATAGCGACGGTGTTTAAAATAAACATAGAATTCATGAGCAACCCCCAAAACAAATATGATCACGCTATCGATTTTGAAACGCCCAGGAATTCAGCCCGCATCACTGGTATCCCCAACCATGCTACAGAGCTGCACGGCATGACCGCCAAAATATGACTGGTTAACTAAAGCTAGATAGAAATATGATGGAGCCTGTCTTGCTCACTTTCGCACTTTTGCTTTCACTTTAAGAAAATCGGAAAGCTTTTAACGTGGTTTATCATCGAGTCGCGCATATCATCGAGTCGCGCACTTTTCCCCCTATTACCCCCCCTAAACTTTGACACGCGTTTGCTCAATAACCACTAATGCAAATC